>JBBUKS010030253.1:0-11123 GCA_038050645.1 Hedychium gardnerianum
TTCGGGCTGGCTAGACTAGCCCCCGTGATTTACCTCCTCCGTGTTGGTCCTGGGACGGACTGGCGGGGGCGCTGAGGACGAGCGTTTCGCCTTTTGCCACAATGAAATGTATTATTGTTCTCTTTGTAAGAGATGACTTCCGATGGTTTCCCAAATTTACACTAATGTGATACCAAGTTTTGTTCAAATTGTTTAATTGCATGCATTTATGTCTTGTTTAATTAGATGAAACTGTCTGCCATTACTCGAAACCAAAATTATTGGATTTTTTCCTTACAAAGTTTTCAGGAATTACTTGCAAAAAAAATATATATATATATATTAAAAAAAGTGAACTGAACTTTTGGGAGTCAAAATTATTTTGCAATTAGAATAGTAACCAATATATGGTTGGTCAAAGTATGAACTCTTGGGCAAAAAAAACACTAATTTTTGAAATCATTAAAGGATTTTTATTTTAAAAAAATATCTCAAAGCTATTTTTTAATTTTATTTTGCTCTTAAAATTCATCTTCAGTTTTAAATGTTTATAGCTTTAAAATTATCAAAATATCCTTTAAAACTTTTGAACCGTTATTCTTTCATCCTCATTGGTATTATCTTAATAATAATATTAATTTATCAACCAAAATAAAAATATATCAGATAATATTATTAACTTATCTCAATAACTTTCACATTGGTATTATCTTAATAATAATATTAATTTATCAACCAAAATAAAAATATATCAGATAGTATTATTAACTTATCTCAAGAAAAATATATCAGTAGTTTTGAATGGTTCGATTTCGTTTCGATATATTCGGTGCCGATTGAAATATTCGATTCCAAGGGAATTTATTTCGTCGTCTTCTTCGGTTCCTCCTCGTCCTTCCGATCGGATTGCTCGTGCAGGACTTTGTTGAAGATGGGGAGGATCCTTCGTAGCTGCCTGCAATCGATGCTGACGATGGTCAACTCGGTGGGCGGACTTGCCGGGGTGGCGTTCATCCTCTATGGCCTCTGGATGATGAGGGTTTGGTACCGCGAATTCCATTCCGATCCAACGCTGCCATGGTTTGTTTTCTCTTCGCCATATTTTGCTGACGGTTAAGGCTCAATTATTTCAAATTTTAATGATTGGCATCGATAGGAATTTGTTTGACGCTTTAGCGACCAGTTGTTTTCTGTCTATGTTTCAAGTGTAATCTGCAGAAGAATCAAGAGTTTTTTTTCCAGAAATGAAAATGAAAATGGTTTTTTAATGTTAAATCTGTTTTATAAGGTTTATTTATTATGATATAGATTCTGCTATGTTCATTTGTCTTTCATCCCAGATGGATGCATCCCAGATGGATGCCAGTTAACTATGGAATTAGGGTTTCGGGTAGCCAAACGACTATGGAAATTAAGGTTTATTTTGTTATAGTAACTGTGCTTCAATATCATCTTAGTCATGCGAGTTGAAACAAATTTTGTCTTTCTTTTTCTGAAAATTGTTTGATTGATCATCTACAAATGACCATGCAAAAGAAAATACATTTTGGCTATTTGAATGATCTCCCGTCTATAAGGTCTAACATTATATCTATATCTCAGAACTTTAAAATGGAACAACAACCATGGATATCATCATGATCAGTAGACCTTTTGTCCTCTCGGGATGGACTGTTGGCTAGTGCATGGGGCGTTGTCATCATGAGGTCTGAGAGTCAAATCCTGACTAGTAGCCATGTTTCTATCCTCCCCCATGTACTGGTCACTGTTCGGGCTAATAGCCACCCATGATTTATCTCCTCCGTGTTGGTCCTAGGACGGGCTGGCAGGGGTGCTGAGGCGAATGTTTCGTCTTTTGTCACCATGTTAAAGCTAATCGACTAATCATTTATCCCAAACGCTTGAGCTATGTTACCCAATCAACTCTAACAACATCTAAAGTGCTTTAAGATGCCTTGCAGTGATATCATTTCATCATTGCATAGTAGATGCATTTTTTTGCTATTTACTTGCACCACACAAACATCTGTTTACTTGCATCAAACTTTCTTAGAGGAACATTCCAAGAATATCATATTGTCTAAGCGATCAATCACATTTTGATTAGATGAAGAGGCAGCCTTTTGGTAAGGTATGACTTCATTGTGTTAGTACAGTCACTCGAACCTAAGATATATCATTGAAGAGGAAAACAGGACACATTTTAGTGCAGAAAGAATAAAAACTGATTAGAATTGAGATGCCTTGTCTGTTTATTAGCTCCTATTCTGCGGAAAATTTGTACTATGAAATCATCGCCAGTTCTTTTTACATGATCCTCTATTTTCTTCTCCAGATTGTGAATGATTTGAAGTTTACAGTCACGCATGCAGTGGAACCCATGGGGAAGGGTATGAAAAATTTCAACCGGAAGCTACACAAAATTTCCGAGAACATAAGAAAGCATGAAAAAGGAAAGTTAAAAAGCAAGGATGACAGTAGCATAGGTTCATCTTTGCCAACTAGCCAAGTTCGTGGAATCGATGATCCGCTCTTGAATGGAAGTGTTAGCGACAGTACGGGTAAGAAAGGAAGAAGGCAACTAAGGAAATCTGGATATAGAAGTGCAGAGAGTGGCGGAGAAAACAGTGATACAGGCCATGGTAGGTTTGAGGTGCATGGAGGCAGGTGGATCACTAGGGACTGAGGAACCAATTCCTTTGTTTGCATATGCGAAGAACTCAATTATCTGTCTCTGAGATGCGCATAGTAACATATGAATAAAAATGGCACCATTCTTGGGATAAAGTGGAAGAAGCAGTTTTCATTACAACAAGAACTCTTCCTGTTTCCTTGGATGGCTCAAGTGAAAAGGTACAGCGCATTTCACTCAGAAATCTGGCACCAATGATCGTAATCATAAAGTGTCGTCAAGGCCCAAAGAATTCACCTTTCGGATCTTTTGATGTATATTATAACAGCACTTGAATCAACATGCTCCTTTCGTATAATAGAAATATTTATTCCATGGATTTTTGAAATTTGTCACTGTTGTGAGCTTCTCTTTTTTTTTAACTTCCTTTTTTTGGCATTATTATTATTTGCTTCGTCTTTTAGGGTTAGATTACTTGGATGAAATATACAAGGGAGAAAAAGTGAATGGATCACAAAGATATTCATAAACAGATGATGGAGCGTCCATTGTAATTTTGTGATTTTTTATCTCTCCTATGTGTTCTATGCCAGTAATTAGGAACAATATGAATTAAGATCTGCATTCTGTTTGCAAGAATTGTTTTGATCAGATCACTTGTACAAATTCAAAAACGCTTAAGCAAGATTACAGTGCAATTTGTTGAAAAAACCTTTAGAGACCTTGGCATTTGGCATCACAGTTAATTCATTTTATTATGTTTTCTGCAGTATGTCAGATTTACCTTGATGTTTGGAAAAATAGACTCAATTTCGACTAAAAAAATCAAATGAAACAGCCAAATTAGAGCACGAGTATAAACAGCCATTAGAAGTCACAAAAACCTGACTTATCTGAAAATGTTCATGAACAATTTTTATAATCACCACAATTCAAAAGGAGTATGTTGATTAGCAGATTTTGGAGTCATCGCGCTTAAGAACTTTTCCCTTTAAACAAAAGGGAAAATAAAGGGGAGAGAATTCACAAACTCATAGCGACTATTAATTTTTTTTTTACTGATTAATTTTAAAAATATTTAATTTAATTTCATAAAAATTAATAAATCTGAAAGTACGAACAGCACATTACTTATCATCATTTTTTCATTAGAGAAAATTAATTCGCAGTATATCGTAGCTAGGTTTTTAATACCTAATGCTTTATCGTTGCACCCGGGGCATCATAGTGAACGGACGTTGAGTGTCAAAGTAAATAAGTAAAGATCGATTCACTTTAACTGATGTAGATCTGTGTCAAGATAAACTCGATGGCCACAAAATTGACTTCAACACCGTCTTCATATAAAATAATAAGAAACTAAGAAAGTCAACTGAACTATCACAATCTTGAGTCATACTTGAACAAGAGAAATAATTTTGTGTTTTTGGGCAAATAATTTCTCTGAAAGAACACAGATGCTTCCAAGGAACGCTATTCTGCATCACAATGTTTCCATCTCTTAAATGAGAAAATTGATTTTAGGAAGAAAAACAAAACAAAAGGTGTAATCTTGAAATTTATCTAGCTTCATTTTTGTTTCTGATTTATACGCAAAATACGAGAGGAAATTTTGGTAATGAGAAGCTACAGAAATCTACAAGATGAAATTATATATATAAAAAAAAAAATCTTCGGAATCCAGATCAGTTCTTGAAAATCTGGATCAAGAGAGTGAATTGAGGCGCACCTTTGGCCGTCTCCGCCTCCCACCACAGCGTGCTCTCCGTCGGACTCCTCGTCCGGAACATGAAGGTTGCGCCGCCGCTGCCAGCGGATGAGGAGGCGGGGGACGATCCGCGGAACCACCAGTCGTGCACGTCCCACAGCACGTCGATCACCGATCCGTCGAGGTAAATCGTCCGGTTTCCCCTGAAGTTCAACTTCACCTCCCTCACGTCGATCAACCTCTTCCGATCGACGCAGAAGTATAGCTCGCCTTCGCCTCCTGCTGGCCCTTTGCACCGCACCATCACCTCGTGCTCGCGGCCGCCGTCGCGGAAAATCGCCTTGGTCGAGTGATGTGTGGCCCCGAACACCCGCTCGCGCCGGGCGTAGAGTACAGCGCGGCGCTCGACCGCCCGCGGCGCGCGCGCCAGGCGTTCGACGAAATGCCCGCTCAGATCTCCGAGCTGGAGGACCAGCTCCTGGTCAGCGACCATCACAAGGTAGAAGTCCTTCGCCGGATCCGGCGCCGCGCCGTCGTACTCGGCAGTGGAGACGTCCCAGTGGATTGAACATGCGGCGGTCCCTGCGCAGAACGCCCGGCTCCCCTTCTTGCGCAGGATCACGCGGTTGGAGGCAGCGGAGGAGGAGCCCTCCAGATCGACGGCGACGGCGAGGGAGGCGTCGCCGGATGGAATCCGGCGCCAGGTGAGCTCGATGAGGAGCTGCTTGCGGGAGGAGAGGGTGGCGCGGTAGGAGAAGGAGACGGTGTTCTCCGGCGGCGGCGGCGGCGGAGAAGGGCGGTGGAAGGAGGAGGTGAGCCCGCCGCCGGAGCAGGTGGATTCAACGACCTTGACGGCTTGGTGGCTGAAGCAGGCGACCATGTCTCTCATCGGATTTGAAGTGATCGCGCTGAATGGCTTAACTTGAATGTCATCGATTCTAAAATAGAAAAACCGGAAGAAGAATGATCAGTTTAGTTGAGTTCCAAATCTCTCACCAAAGCTTCAAAAGAAGAGGCCAGGGAGAGGGAGGCCTTCAAGTTCAAGGGATCAATCAACTTTGGAATTGACTTTCTTTCTATTATTTAAATCTAACTATCCTTTAATATTATTTTTATTATTATTTTTTATTTAAATCTGTCATTCAAATTCTGATCAAATTAAATCATCTAACTATCCTCCAATATTATTTTCATATTATTTTTTTATTTAAATCTGTAAATAATAATTAAATTAAATTAAATTAAATTCACATTGTAAAAATTATAAACTATAAAATCATAATTGGTACAATATAAATATTTTTAAATAAATTAAATATATATTATAATAACTATAAAATTATAATTACTATGATCGCTCAAGATTTAGGTAAAAGATAAATTAAAAAATAATTATATAATTATATAAGGTTAAACAATAGAACATCATTTTTATTAAAAAAAATTAAGAGGAATGCCATGATTTGAAAAAAAAATGTCCATTGCCCAATTTTATTTGTGTTAATTTAGCAAAAAATTCTCTTTTCATGTATATTTACTTTTTGGGTCTCTTTTGCAGTTGGATCATTAAATACTAAACAGAGGCATTTTCCATAAAAGGTCAAAGGGAAATTCAATTTTTTCTAAAGAACTTCAAAAGGGCATTCCATGGCTATTTTGTCAAATATCTTCGCATTTATTTTTTTCATTCTTATTTAACCTCCCAAAAAATTAGACTTTCCAGCCTAATTTTAAATTGTATTCATATATTACTCAAGTAGGTTGTATTTTTTTTATAATTTTAATATTATATTTTATAATTTTATAATTTATGTGATAATTTCAACTAAAAATACTATATAAATCTGCATACATAAGAATTACTTTGAGCATTTTTATAAAGATAATTCATTGTGATTCGAAAAAAAAAACACTTGTTAACTTTCCTCGAAATTGGAATCAAATCAAAACTATTTTCAGGAGTATGCTTTGATGATTTTAAAGTATATAGTAGCTTGAAGTTTCATAAGCTTGTGGCACAGAAGATGCAAGCACTCATATAGCACAAAGTATAGATGACAAACTTTGAACTTTGTTAAAAATCTTAAATTAGACACGACAAGATAATCCAACACTATATGAGAAAAGATGAGCTATATTGAAATTAATATGAAGATGTAAAATATTTTCTAAAGTTTAGTGTGAGAATTCATTATCCTAGGCACAAATAAGATCCAACCTTTTAAATAGCATAAGAATAGGCAGTAATGATGGAATCAATAGAATAATCAAAGATCAGCCCTTCCTGGATATCTTGGAAATGGTATAACATCTCTGATGTTGTCTATGCCAGTGGCAAAAAGGAGCATGCGCTCAAAACCTAAGCCAAATCCACTGTGCTTAACAGTGCCAAAGCGTCGGAGATCGAGGTACCATTCATAGGGCTCAAGAGGCAACCCTGAATCTTCAATTCTGAAAAAGCAGATGAATGAAATAAGTCCGAGTAGATTTCGGCAGAAAGGATAATGTAGAGAACAAGTAAACAAACTAATAGTGGAAGAATATACTGACAATGTGCAATAATACTACACGTTTCAAATTTCTAAAACATGATTTCTGTGAAGAATCCAGTCACAGATAATTATACGTCACTTATATAAGCTTACACGACACAGACCTTGTGCACAGCTTACTTCCAGAGAACAACACAGCGTTAACCTTAAGGCCCAGACCAACGAATGCATACATCCATAAATAAAATTGAATGCATAAAAAAAAGGCAGAACATAAAAAACATGTTATGTTCAAGCAAATATCCCAAAGTTTACCACAGCCAAATACAACTAAACATTTAAATCTAATTACACGTACCTTTTGATGAGAATCTCTAAACGCTCCTCCCTTTGGCTTCCACCAATTAGCTCGCCAACCTACAGACAAGAAATTTATGAGTCATATGAATACGTCGAAGCATTACTTTTGGAACTTGTTTCAGAAACATAAATTAAGGGGGAAAGAAAAATAAATAAATAAACAATATGGGTGGAAGCCACAAGGTAAGAATAGGACAAGTATGTTTTAGAAGGAAAAATGTAGTTAGAAGAAAGGCATGCCTTGGGCACAAGCACATCCATAGCTGCTACTGTTTTTTGATCATCATTGAGCCTCATATAAAATGCTTTAATGCCTTTTGGATAGTTATATACAATGACTGGCTTCTTGAATATCACCTCCGTCAAATACCTAAATAATAAAACAGATTGTTAACTCCTTGAACCATAAAATTTCCAGGACAAGTATAAATATGCTTTGCAGTACCTTTCATGCTCTGATGCTAAATCAATTCCCCATTCCACCTTGTTATCAAACTTCCTGTCTGTCACATTGGCTAGAAGCTGCACAGCCTTGGTGTATGAAATGCGTTCGAATGGCATTGATGAAACAAGCTCTAAACGCTCTATAGCTGTCTTATCATAGTTCTTGACCATAAATTCCATGTCTTCCTGACAATTATCAAGTAACCATTGGCAAAGAAACTTCACATAGTTCTCAGCATAGTTCATATCATCCTGCAGATAAGAAATTATGTAGAACTTAATGAAAGTTTTAACTTCTAAATACAAATCTCTAAAAAGATTCATATAGTATTGACTAGAATCTAGATTCTATATATAACTTTTACTACAAAAATAAGCAACAAACAGAAATCAAAACAAATATTAGGTTTATGTAACAAGCCTACTGATTCACACTAGGCTGCAAAAATATCATACCAAATTATTAAAATTCAATACCTCCAGATTGGCAAATGCTATCTCTGGCTCAACCATCCAAAATTCAGCCAAATGGCGTGATGTGTGGGAGTGTTCTGCTCGAAAAGTTGGTCCAAAGGTATACACGTTTCCAAGAGCACAAGCATATGTCTCAACCTGAAGCTGGCCAGATACTGTAAGAAAAGCTTGTCTCCCAAAAAAGTCACGTGCATAGTCAATCTTGCCATCCTTCTGAGGAAGCCCAGGTTTCAAATTATATCTTTCTTCAAGCTTTGATGCATTTTCCTTTGCTTTGTTTAGCTCAGCAACAGAGACAGCAATCTCTTCCTTGCTAGCTTTTGATGATTTTAATAGTGAGACGACCTCTCCTTGCTCTTTGACAAGAAGCTTAGCAGCCTCAACATCAGATTCAGATGGTGGAGGATTCTGTTGCAACTCTTTCTCCAACTTCTCAGCGTCACTAAAGAGTGTGGTAACTTGGAACATCTCGCCAGCTCCCTCACAATCACTTGTGGTAATTATAGGAGTATGTATGTACCGAAATCCATTTTGCCTGAAGAACGTATGGGTTGCATAAGCCAGCTCATCCCGAATTCGGGCAATTGCGGATATCTAGAACAATTTGTAAAGAAGATGTAACAATAACATCAAAATGGAAATAGTTAGAGTAGGCAACAAATATTGTCAAAAAATTATGTTTTCTGCTTAATATGATAGCCTATATGTGCATTCACGTGGTTACCAATTTATATACTCGAGTATAAACAAAAACAGGATATAGAAAAGAGAGGACGATAAATTGAATACCGTATTGGTACGGGCACGGAGATGCATGAAATCACGAAGAAATTCGAGAGTAAGCCGCGTCTTGGGGAGCGGGTACTTCGCCGGATCCACGGGCCCGATCTCCAGCACCTTCTCCACCCTGAGCTCGACTCTCTGCTTGGTTCCCTCGGGCGGCTTCTTGAGCTCGCCCTCGACCAGCACGGAGGTGCCGGTCGGCACGAGCTCGGACAAAGGGTACACGGCCGCGTCGACGATCACCTGGAGGTTCGAGAGGCAGGAGCCATCATTGAGCTCGAGGAACGCAAAGGAACCCTTCCCCTGCTCGCGCCCTGTCTTGACCCAACCGCCGACGACGACCTTCTTGCCGACGAGGACCCCGACCTCGCCGGAGACGATCGACTTGATGAAGGTGCGGGGGCGGGCGGGCTCCAGCGCGGGGTCAACGGAGAGGGAGGCCGCCTCCATCTCGCGCACCGGTGGATCGGCGACGGCGTCCATTTTCGGGTCAAGCAGAGGGGTGGCGGCTAGGGTTTTGGCAGGCGTGTTGAGCCAACTGTTGTAGCAAAGAGAGACCTTTTTAGATGCTCCGACAACTACGAGGTGGAGGGGAATAGGATTCTGATTCGGTGACTTGCACAGGGACCCTCGTTCGATCCCAATCAACTTCGTCCACGTGACCACATAATACAGTGCTCTTTTTCCAAAAAAACACTTTTTTTTTTCTCTCAGTGTGATCAGCAATTTCATTGCGATTAACGGCAGATTTAATTGCAACGTTAACGTTGCGACAGCTGGTGTTGGTGCGTTACAAAATGTAGCATCAACGGTAGAGGGCGAATCAAGTTAGGGAAGAAGATAAAAAGAAGTTACTCAAATTTACAAAATTGTTATTGTATTACAGAAATAGAAAATTGACTTTCATTTATGAAATGAAATATTCAGAAAGAAAAAAAAAATATATAGAATATAGAATACTAGCTCCATATAATTTTGGTACGTCTTTAATTTATTTTTCAACCTTCAAACTCATTAACTTTTTTCAATGACATCCTCTCCCTTCTAATTGCTAATTGATTATCACAAAAAACAATATATTGCAAAAAAAAATATCTCATCCTAACTCAACCTAAGTCCTATCACATCGATTTATAATTTAAATCAGAATATTTGAGCAAGAAATAATGAAAAATAAATTCTAACTCGTGCAGGTCATACGTATGTTATTCTCCTTCAATTTCTATCATTTCATCGGTCATTTCCTAGAATTTAGCTCATGAGCTATTGTATTCGAATCCTAGAAAAATGTCTAACCAAATTCGATTGTGATTGTCACCTCCCTTCAAATTTTCGCCAATAATTTTAACAAAATCACCATGTGACTATCTTTCAAATCAATTTTGCTCCATTTTTAAGGAGTTTTTAACTTGATTCTGAAGTTTAGTTTGAGTTTTTCAGGCTATCAGTTATTAGAAATTTTGCCCACTTGATTTAGTTATGATTTTGAGAGTTTTGAAGCTCAATTCCAGTTTGTATGAATTGATTTGTGGGCCGCGAGAATTCTATCTATTTGATTTAGTTCAATTTTCGACTCAAGTTAATATTGTTTATTGGTTGATTTATTTTTATAGATTTTGCAATTATGCGACTTTGAGATAAAAATCGATAATTCTAAAATTATGTAGAATATTTAAGTTGTGATAATATTTGAAGATGATATTTATGAATTTTTAAATTTAGATTTTTAACTTAAAATTTTATTGTTGTGAATTTTGAAAAAATAATTTTGTAATATTTGAAAATTATAATTATATCGTTGACTTATATTTTGAATATAATATATTTATTTAATTGATAGGTTAATTTATGTTGTTTTAATTTTTCTTGTTTCTATAATAATTACGAAATGAGCATTTTTAATGATGAAATTTATCAAAATAGTTTTGTAATAAAATGAAAAAGAGTTTTTAGCATATTTTAATTAATTAAAAAAATTAATAACGAGATAATAATTAATAAATTTGATTCTAATATTGATTCCAAAAAGAATCAAAGAGCACAATTTTAATGATATATTTTTTTATATTTTTGAATATATTAAATATTTTTATTACATATTTTTAAAAAATTAATATTCACGTATTTTTTTATTTATATATATATATATATATATATAAATTAATTAATTAATTTATTGTGGCAAAAGGCGAAACGCTCGCCCCCAGCGCCCCCGCCAATCCGTCCCAGGACCAACACGGAGGAGGTAAAT
>JBBUKS010030274.1:0-11122 GCA_038050645.1 Hedychium gardnerianum
GGATGTTGGATACATTTTCAGTTGGTTTGTTTGATGAAACCTTGTATTTATTTGATGTTGTTAGTTGTATTGTTGTTGGTGTTATCTTTGTATGGTTGTTGTATGCGTTATTGTTGTAGTTGTTTTTCATTTGGATATGGAACATGTTTGGACTGTTGAGGTATTTATTGGAATGTTGGTGTTACTGTTGTTGTTTTTGTATTCATTTGTATATATATTGTTGTTGTTATAATGTAAACAGGTTGATTACAGAAATTAAATGTTTCTAAAATATATTTTTTATTTTTACAACGGATTTTAATATAAATATTAGATTCGTCGCAAATGTATCGTAAAACATTATTTATCGAAATTTTGCAACAAATCCCAAATTTGTCGCAAACTTTTCAATTTTGCGACGAATCTAGATTCATTGTAAACTTTCCAATGAATCCAGATTCATCACAAATTAGTGATGAAAAATGTATTCTTTGTAAAATTTGCAACAAATCTGGATTCATCGCAAAATTTCCAACGAATCTAGATTTGTTGGAAATTTTGCGACGAAAACGTTTTTCGTCGCTAATTTGCGACGAATAACTATATTTGTAGCAGATTAGCGATTATCAGGATCTACAATGAATGTCGTTAATGTCGCCAAATTAGCAACGAATTTACATTATTTTGTCGCCAAATTTGGCAACGCTTTTTTGGCAATGATTTTTTTTGTCATAGAATTTATTGCAAATATATCTTGCGACAATTTATTTTTAAAAAAAACATCTCCTAATGACTATTTTTTAAAGTGGTTGATGTAAAAGAGTTGGTAAACTTAAACATTTTTATATGTTTGCTGTTATGAGATTTTAGTAATAAATATCCTTGGAATTAGTTTAGTGAAGATACTAGTACTTGTTAAGTGGGTAGTTGTTAAAGTAAGTAGTCTATAGTGGTCAAAGACAACCAACTTGAAAGATTGTATTAGTTGCTAGGTCATTAAAACTTAGAAAAGAAAACTAAAAATATAGCCTAATATTTATGCAAAGGACTATTACATAATTATTTAAAGCTATTAATCTAGTCGCATAACAAATTAGTCCATGTGGCTTGGAATGCTCTATATAATGTTAATTTCTACTATCTGATGTAATTTGGTCATCATATAATTTGTTATTTGTTATGAGTCTTGCCTGGCTGCGGCCAACCTTGGTCGGGCTCGGTCAGGCTCAATCGAACTTGGCTAGACTAGGCAGGCCGCGAACGACCTTGACTGGCATTGGTGATGGTTGGCCATACCCAACCGCGAGATTGTTGACTTATATTTGTTTGTAGACTCTTATATTTGATTGTTGGCTTCGCAATATTGTTTGTACTGGTCTATATTTGAGGTGTTTGAAGAGACTTTTGTCTTTGTTCACCTTTGTTAAATATATCTTCACCCGTTACTTTAATAATGATAGCATTAGTGTACTATCTCATGTTTCAATTTTCTTTGCTATTATTAATGTCTCTCCATTTGTATGTGAACTAATTAGATATTGATCATTTGTGTACTAGGTAGATTTTATGTGTAGTAGTTTTTATTAATGTTTTACTAAATTGGAAATAGAATAAATGTAGAATAAAAGGAGTTGGATGTATAAAAAAATTTTACTTGGACGTCGAAGTTTAACTGATGAATGTATGACTGGGTTGGAATAATTTTTGAATTTTTCATCTAGTAATGTTGAGTATATGGATGACAATAAGATAAGATGTCCGTATAGAAAGTGTCACAATGGTAAATTTTTAGAGTACGGTAAAGTTTCAGAACATCTTTGTAGATTTTGTTTTACCATAAATTACTATAATTGGACATGTCATAGTGAACCGTTCATATTTGATGAGGATTATAGACAAAACATACAAGTCTTAGTTAGTGGGAATCAAAGTTATTATAATCAATTAAATCCATATTAGAGGATGATAATTGATGTATTTCTTGGCCCAGAAATTATGGTTTGCTGGATGCATATCAAGTCATGGTGAACATTTTTATGATTTATTGGATGAAATTATAGAGGTAGAATACCCTAGCCCAGAAATGTGAGTTACTTTATTTATGTGTCAATGGACCCTACCAGAAGGATAAAGGTGTATCCACGGTATAATTTGGATGAAATAAATCATAAGAGATTGTATAAGAGTTATGAGTCATTTGTGTTGGCACAACAAGCGATTCAAGTATTTTATGCTTCATATTCTAATTTGAAATATGACAAAATTGATTGATGGATTGCTTGTAAAACGAAAGCATGAAAAAAAAATTGAGGAATGTTGGGCAGACATACATATCAACAAGAGGAAGTTACAAATACTTTTTAGACCCAGGAATATATTATTCCAACATTATGAGATCCCAACGGAGTAGTGATAAATATGGATGCAAGTGAAATTCATAAGAATGATGATGATGATGATGACGAGGATGAGGATGAGAATGATAATGAGGACTTTGATTTTTGATGATGGATAAAAAAAATTTATGAGTAAATTTAGTTTTAATCTATAAATTTTCATAATTATAAGCTAAATTAGTTGTCTATTTATTGTCTCATTCTTAAATTTATATATTTTATCTATTAATGCTCAGAATTTTTCCCTATAGGTCAATAGAGGTGACATTGTGTCATCACAAATTCCATGCACTCTCTGATCTTCGTTATGCATACTGTAAGTGTTTTCATGTTCTACAATATGCATCAAATTTTTATTTACTTTATCCTAATTTTGAATTTTTGTTGACAATTTCAACAGGGTGGTCGTAGATGGAGTTTTGTCCAGTCAGATTCAATGCCTGCCACTGGACCTATGCCCCATCGATCAGGCAGTACCTTCCCATGCACCTTCGCTGACACCTTCACCGCTCTAGTCGCCAATACCCGCCAGACACTCAGTTACAGAGATTCAAGACACTCGAGAGTGTATAGTCCTCTACGGAGATTCATAAGTACTAAAGGAAAAATATTTTATTTTTTCAACTATCTTAATTATTTAACATTGTTTGTTTATGTCACACCCCGAAAGTACACATGCCCATAGATACGGATGATACTCCCTTGTGACAATCACAAATACAATATGGTATGAGTCCACAAAACTCATATCTTAACACAACCAAGCAAAATAGATAATATAAACCAAAGAGAGTAAGAAAATATAAGGTTTACTCAACCATGAACTTCAAAAATATAACTGCGAGCCGGCCTGGCTTAAGACACTAAGTACATGACCGGAGAAAACAAAAAGTCCAAATACGACTTAATTATTACAACGCCAGTACAATAAATAAATGCGAAAGAAAAACAAACTGAAATGAAACGGAATTAAATCAAAGTCCGATGTGAATGGGATGGTGCAGACAGATATCCTCCAAACGACTCAATAACATATACCTACTAACCTGGAAATAATAATTGAAAACACGGGTGGTGAGTACAAAAAAAAAATACTCAACGGATATAAGAAGATAGTGCATGAACAATAAAGTGTATAGGGATTCAAAAGTATACAATCTCAAAGGAAATTATACTCACAAGCCAGAAATACACATATATGCATCTACTACACCATCACCCTACTCAACTATACACAGTATCATGAGTAGTCACAGGTAATGAATATCATATTGGTGTTGGAAGCATCAGTTAATCGAACTTATGTTTTGATAGATGACAAAGGTTCAAAGTTAAGGTTTGTTGTGATCTGATGAATCTGACTGAGTGTGCAGGAAGCTCAAAGTCTTAAGGAAACTTAGGCAAGGTTAAAGTCCTAGTTGAGGCTAGGTAACGAAGTCCTGGTTAAGTGGACTTGGCAAGAAGTCTTGATCAGGGAGATTGGGCAATGAAGTCCTGATCCGAGGGAGTAGGCAAGAAGTCCTGATCAAGGAGATTGGATAATGAAGTCCTAGTCCGGCGAACTGGGTAGAAGTCTTGGAAGATCGAGGATGCCTGGAAGAAGTCCTAGGGGGTCGAGAACACTAGGCGAAAAGCCCTGGGGGTTGAGGACACCAGGCAAAAGTCTAAGCAGGTCGAGGATCGGATGTTTAGCGGGAAGTCCCAGAGGTCAAGATCGGATGCTAAGCGAAAGTCCAAAAAGTCTGAAGGTCCAGATGTTTGGCAATAGGCAAACTCTCCTGAGAGGAGTAGGTGAGGAGGCGTTTCTCGTTGAGGGAATAGTAGGCATCGATTCGACCTAGGGTTTCACTAGAAATATAAAAGTCAAAATCGGACAATCACGAGACTATCAGATATTATTTCTTCTGTTATATATATTTTGTATGTACTAACACTATCAGATTGTGCTGGTTGAAACAATAGCACTAGTAGCAACACCATTGGCCGGATGTGAGGTAGCGTTGACTGACCTCACATGAAGGGAAGGGCAATGACAACAGGGCTGTGACCGGCAGTAGTGAGTGTCGGCGGTCAATGGCAACAGAGAAGAAGGAGGCGACAACTGAGAAGTGGTTGGTGAGCGACGATGATGGTCACCTATAACAGGTGGTGGAAATCGAGACCACTCCTCTCTGATCGGGTGGCTGGCCGGGACCTACGGTGGTCGGTGTTGATTAAAGCCTACGATTGGTGATGGAAGTCAGGAGAGAAGGGGGACCGGCGATTAAGAGGCGTCAGTTAGGAGGCCGATAGATCTGTGGTCAGAGAGAGGCCGACAGCGACAAGGACTACGACCTTGCCAGCAGCGACGGTGGATGGTAGTAGAGAAGCGACACTGGCTGCAATGGTGGTCGGCGATGACCACCCCCGTTTGGAGCTGAGGTTGTTGTGAGCTAGCACCGAAAAGGCAGCGCTGGGGAGATCTGCCGACAGTGGCAGTAGGGGAGATCAGAAAAGTAAGAAGGGTGGTGGTGGTCGAAATCGAGGAGAAGAGGAGGAGGATCGGGAGATGATAAGAAGAGGAAGTGAATAACCTTAGATTTATATATAAAACTACATTTATCAAATTCCAACTTTAGGTCAATCAACTCTCATCTTAATTGATATTCCAAATAGGCTTTCTAAAAGCCTATTATTTATATCCCCTTAAACTCGTCATATTAGCTTCGATTAAATCCAAAAAAAATTCTAAAGATTCTCAGAAAATTCTATAGGCTTATTTATTGATTAACACTCAATATTTAATCATTTTTATTTGTCATATTGAATAGTTTATATTTTTATGATAGGTTTGAAAATTCTATGCTCATGATTCACGGGATTCATAAAATCACGAATAACCATTGAAGAAAGGATTCAATGACATATACAAGTACTCCAAGAACCACAAAAGAGCTCTAATGGAGCGAGTTTAGGTTATATTCCCTTCATTTTATATATGAAATAAAAGTGGATATATAATTAAATTTTTTTTCAATGCAGCGGTCATTCACTTGGGATCCTACTAAAGAGTTGAAAATAAAGAGGATTTCCAAAAAAAAATGTGGCGATCACATCCGGTATATACTGAATTATGTTAAGACTAGGGGAAAAAAATCACCCTACGTCACCGAGGAAATTTGGACTGGGATCTCAAATTTTTGGGCAACCAAGGAGAGAAAACAAAGGAGTCAATAGGATAAAACAAATTAAGCTTATAATTTTAGAGACTCCTCTGCATATGTGGGAGACTCTATCAATATCGATGAGCATACACGTAGATTGATAATTTTTTAACTCTCCTCCTTATTTTAATCTATTTTAGACTATTAGATTATTTCTGACAATGTTTTTTTAGACCAAGAAAATGGGGCGGGAGCCATTATTTATAGACACATTCACCAGCACATTTTTAAAAAATAGCAAGATTTGGAGAGGGGAAAGAGCTAAAGCAATTATGGTTTAGATTAATCTTGGATCTTAATTTATAACTTACATTCTATTAGTTATTATAGATTTAATTAAATTTTTCTCATGACAATACAGGAGAAATATGATAAGCTAGAGCTAGCATAGAGAAGTTTAGGTGCTAGTGAAATGAGGGATCTGAGTCATTTGTTGGTAATAATTTGAATTTGTATTTGGAGGCGAGTGAGGGACTAAAAGGTAAAGGATATTGGGAATTGGTTCTTTGAGCAGAACCCGCGCTCCCACTCGTACATCTTCTTCCGCCCGACCAGCAGTAACGACATAAATAAATAGCTTGAATAAAGAGGTTACCAATTTGAAGGACATGATAATGGAAAGGGATCGAGAAATGAGAAAAATACATCGACAATAGGGCCTCATAATGCGACATCTTTAGTTAAGCTCCTCTCCAAGTCAGATGACTCCGAGTTCTCGTGATGGTGATGACGACGACGATGATGGTGGTGATGATTCTTCATGACTTTGTTATGTATGAATGTTGTTTGTCTTAGAATTAGTATTTTTGAACTTCTATTATTTGATTGTGAACCCTTTATTTTTATATTTTTTATTAATACTGTTAATTTATTTCAAACAGGGTTGATGAGGCTAAAGAGGCCAAGGAAGTAAGTCTTACATTAAGTTTGTGTTAGTTTATAGAATTTTCTTTGTTGATATAATTGATTCTTTTTGTTTGTTTGTTTTTATGTAGGAAAAGAAGAATTTAAGGAGAAGGAAGTGTCTACCAAGTAAGAAGAGAACAATGATTTATTGACATGTTGTTTATGAGATGATGACTTGTTGTTGAACTTGGGAGAATGTTAGATATTTTGGGTTGTATGAATATAACTTGTATGGATTTCATATGGTTTGAAAGAGTTTTGATATGATTTCATTTTGGACATGTTTGTTTTACTTGTACGATTGTGGATTTGGTTTGAATGTTAAATAGGATGTATTGAAATGTGAATTGTGTATGTACGATATGTGAATTGTGTATGTTGAATAGGTTTGTTGTTTGTTTGTAACTAAGATTTGTATATATGATAAATTACAGAAATGGGAAGGTTTTGTGAAAAAAATTTACTTTTTGTGTCGAGCAACGAAATTGGTGACAAAAATGGATCCATCGCAAATCTATCAAAAAATACTATTTATCAAAAATCTACGACGAATTCTGGTTTTTGTCGTAGATTTGCGACGAAACCAAGAATTTATCGCAAATCTACAACGAAAACTTGAATTTGTCATGAATCTGCGACAAAACCTATAATTCATCATAGATTTGGGTGAAAACTAGAATTCGTCGCAAATTTGCGACAAATCCATTTTTGTCGTAAATCTGCGACGAAAATGGATTCACTGATCTACGATGAATTCTAGTTTTCATCGCAGATTTGCGTTTGGATGAATTGTGTGATGAATAGTGCTTTCGTCACAAAATTTATTGTAAATTTACAACAAAATTATCTCTTCATCACAAATTTAGCGACGATTTTTTATTATTCATCGCATAATTTGGCGACGGGTTATTTGCAACAAAAAAAATTTTGTTGTAGATTTCGTCATTAAATATTTTTGCGATGAATTTATGTTAAAAATTCATTGTGAAATGCATTTTTTTGTAGTGTCATATCTGACCTGAATACCCGATTAAATAATAATTTTTTTCTTATTATTTTCTTAAGAATTTGATAAATATTCATAACTTAATCAAAATAATTCAAATTTGAAAAAAATACAACTATAAGTGGTATTTGGATAGATATGAATATCTGATCTTTCAACGGATATGGAGATGGAAATGAATATAATAAATGAGAATGAGGATGGAGGATATGGAATCCGACCCATTGTCATCCCTACTTATAAGATGACACATCAACCTGGCTTCCTTTCACACTAAACAATATAGTTTAATCATAATTATAATCGCATGAGATGGATAATTAGGGCTTTATATGCTATGCTAGGTATGATAAATAATGTGTTTCATATTTAATATGCCATGTTAACATGCTATGTAGGTTAATTGTATAAAATGAGTGTTTGTGTATGTAATGAAACCATGCTAAAAGTATATAATAGGAACACAGTTGATGTATACTCACTAAATTTAAGCATAGATTTGGCACAGTAATTTAAAAAATGCAAATAAGAATACATAACTACACTTAGATGACGATATTAGAATAAAACCTCATCCATCTCTTTCAATACTTAGAAATGCTTTAATTATGTATGAAACATAAGAGTAGATATGCAGTGAGATGATTCACAATATTTGCTATGATGATAGCATCATCCTTGCAAAATTAACTGATTCATAAATCAGAAAAAGTCAAAACAAGGATCAAGATTGGAATGGAAAGTAGAGCTCAGTAGGTTGGAATCTTTGATTTTACTTCCCTCTAGTAGTTTCAACATGCCGAAAATGTAGATAGATCATTCATATTATTTCAACTGTACCATTAACTGCTTATATATTTCCCAGATTTTAATATAGTGCTGAGTACAGGCCATTAACTTCTACATATCTTTTCAAAAGCTATGCAGTGATTTTGATAAGGTTGGTCAACAAATTAATGTTTGGTAAGCACATAGCTAGCGAGGTTCATTCTACGATGATGTTGAACAATGATGTTGCTCATAAGTCGAAATCATTTGCTGACTAAATAATACAAGCCGTCCTTAATTATTAATCATCAGTAGTTGGAAATCGACTACGAAACCTATCAAATAGATATAATATTTATGGCAAATTAAAGAAGACATGCGTGCTTTAGTTAAGTACGTACATTCCATTCCACATGCAGATAATTTATGGCAAAAGAAAACTAAAGGCATTTTTCTTTTTATCAAAAAATAGATTATGTTTTCAAAGTGTAATTGTGATGCTGTTTATAAGATTTTATCATTTTTTATTAAAATTTCATTGATATGAGAGGATCCACAAAAATTTATTATTATTTTTGATAATTTTCAATTTTTTTTTTATATTTAGAGTATTTTGGATATATATAAACGTCTTGTTAGTTGATGTTATAAGAAATTTTTTAGATTGAAAATATTTTTCGCTAGTGCAGTTTATTTTTTAATTTCTTGATATTCTTATGAATTAATAGGTTTTAGAAGATTGATTCTAACGTTCACAGTCGAATCAATGGAATCAATACAGCCGTGGGATAATCGTTATCCCATCCGACATCAGTTTGTATCAGAGCTCCTAAATCTCATGGATTATCGTTGTAGTCGTGACAGACAGGTTCTGATCGAGGAAATCTCGCACCATGATCATTGCACCCAAGACGAGATACTTGAAGATCTATAGAGACAAATCGCAAAATTATCCTAGCGTCTAACGGTGTGAGATCTTAAAGGTTATAAATTCCTTTATCTTATTCTAATTCCACTTTTTAAAGCTCCTATGACAATCGCAAAAGTCGTGGTTGAGAGAAATAGTACAAAGATATTAGATTTCCCAGTTGATCTTCTCGAATTTTCTAGTATGTTATAAACAGAGGGATTCGTTGATTGAATTAACGAAGTGTAGAGAATTTTTTATTATGAGGAAGTACCTGATCATGTGAAGTGAAATTGGTTGCCAACAAACTCAAAGTTCAAGCATCAATATGGTGGGAGCAGTTGTGGCGCTCACGAGACAGACAAGGCAAAGCCAAGATCACTGATTAGGACAAGATGAAAAAGAAGGTGAAGAGTCACTTTCTTCTATTCGGTTACACTCAAGCCTTATTTTCGAGATTCCATGCGTTGAGTCACGTGCAAGTTTTGTCGATGATTATACGAAATAAGACATGGAAGACAAGACTGAGGCAAATAGCAAGCCGGTGTATGATGATGATGAAGTTGTCGATGAAGTTGGTGACAATGTGTTGTAGGTTTCGAACACTGAGAATTCCCTCGATGGAGGCACCATTGGCGAAAAAGGGCTTTTATGTTTGAGTTATGTTTAAAATGATAAGAAAGAATGGAGACACTGTATTGCTCCAATTCCCAAAGCAAAATTGACTGAGTTATTTGATTCTTTTCATGAGGAACCTGATGTGTCTTATTACTTTGTGCATAATACTCAAGTATCGAGTGAGCTATAACTTGATTCAGAAATTACTGGTTTTGATAACGGTGATGGGAGAGATTATGGAGATTTAGCCGATTTTGATAAGGAGGTAGAATCACCTTTCCATCGAGCTCTTACAGGAGTGAATCAAGAAACAATGATTTTAGAAATAAATTCACTGATGTTCATTCAAGCTTTCTTAGTGCATCCTCTCTTTCTTCCTGCTGCTTCGGGCACCACCATCAAGATGAGGAAAACCTCCACCGATGTCTCCTCTTCAAAGTGAGAAAAATCCAAGGAATCCGCCTCCATCGCCTCTATTGTACCCAAAAAGGAGAAGATCTCCATGTCAGCTATGCTTCCTTCCATGGACATGCCCAAACCCTCATCTTCTAGGACCTCAAAGAAGCCTAAGCCCAAAGCCAAATCCTCTTCCTATACGGATGACAACAATCTACTACCTTATGATGATGAGGAAGAGGAGATCGTGAAGGAAGAGACCGCAAAATCTAAATTTTGAAACATTGTTATCGAGTTGTCGGCCACCACCATCTCAGACAAGGAGCTTAAGAAGAGGGAGAAGAAGGACATCTTAAATGCACACGCTACTGAGCAAACACGGTAGGAGGCCCTAAGAGATGACCATGATGTCTTCACAGTGGTTATAGGATCCCGCACAGCTGCCCGTGATCCTAATGCTCAAGTGGATGCCGCTGATCCTAATGCCCAGGAGTCCCTGATTCAAGTGGAGACTAGACACACCTCTTCCTTTTTTCGGATTTGAACTCAATCGAAGCTAGGGTCTCCGACGGGTTTGCTTGCCGGCCACCGAGGAGTTATCCTAGGAGGGGGAAGCTTTCGGGTAAGGTATGGCTGGGTTGGACAGTTGATTCTGATTCTGGTCCAGGGAAGAAACTAATGGGTTGTATCCGATGTGTTTGCAGGAGAAGAGCTACTGTTTCCGGCTACCTGCTAGTTTCCGGCCACCAACAGTAAGTGGGCTAGGCTAATCTGATTTTGGGTTATACAATTTGATTCAATGTTGGAATTAGGGTTAAATGGTTAAAGAAATGCATTTATGCTTATTTGCAATGTAGATTGATGAATTAGAATTAATTGGAGTGTATTTGGCTTTTAATTAATTGGATGACATGTGATTAGGCTTTAATTAAATCATGCACAT
>JBBUKS010030285.1:0-11122 GCA_038050645.1 Hedychium gardnerianum
ATCTTTTGACAACATCAAAACATAGGTTTGATTCTGGTGCTCCCTGCACCAACATATAGAAGTCAAGTTATGACATGAAAAAAGATATTGAGAGAAAAAGTTAAATATATTCCTTAGCTATATTCCTCCTCTAAATTGTTACACTCCTCTTCTATCCCTAAATATCATATCTTCCCCACCCCCACCCCCCTCCCTTCAATTAGTATCAGAGTGAGGTGAGACTTAAGAAAAATGGCATCTAGAAATGTTACTACTCCATTTCCACATACTTTCAACGAAGAAGATTATGATTATTGGAGCAGCAGATCTGAAGTTTGGTTGAGAGCATTCAACTTATGGAATATATTCGATTAAGGGTTTATTGAGCCAAAAGATGAAGAAGTCTTGAATGATGCTGAAAAGAAAGTTTTGGTGGATAATAGAAACAAGGACACTCATGCTCTCAATCAGATCAATCTCGCAATAGATAAAGTGGTGTACGAAAAAATACGCAAAGCAACAACATCAAAGCAAGCTTGGGAAATTCTACAAAAAGCTTATAAAGGTGATGAACAAGTAAAAATGTTCAACTTCAAATTTTAAAATCAGAATTTGAAAATTTGGAGATGAAAGAAAATGATAGTGTTGTTGAGTATTTCACAAAAGTTGATTCTATAGTGAATCAAATGACTTCGAATGGTGAAGCTTTGGATGATCTCTGAATTGTACAAAACGTATTTCATTCTCTTCCTGAAAAATATTTTAGTCTTGTTACTATTATTGAGGAGACAAGAGATTTGAAGAGCGTGATTTTGGAGGATCTACAAAGCATTCTGAAAGCCCATGAAGTGAAGATTAGTTTATTATTTCCCCCATCACAATAATATGATCAAGCTCTTAAATCCCAAGTTTCTATTATAGGTCATGGTTCATCCTATCGCGGCAGGGGTAAAAATTTCAGAGGACGTGGTGATTCAGGCTCTCACGGAAGAGGAAGAAATAATCAACAATACCATCAAAATGACAACAATGAAAATAAAGCTTCAAGTTTCAAAGAGAAAGAGCAGATGGTGGTTATCAAAAAGGTCGAGGATGTGGTTATATTGAATGTAGTTATTGTCAAAAACCATGATAAGAAAACTGGTTATATCGAGTGTAACCATTGCCACAAGCTTGGACATAAAGCTACAGATTGTTGGTTTAATCAAGAAGATGACAAGCAAACTGAAAGTGGTCTTATTCATCAAAACAAGAATGAAGAAACTTTGTTGCTTGCTTACAATGACAACAAAGTTGATGAAATGTGGTACCTAGATAGTGGGGCTAACAAACACATGATAGTTAACAAAAATTATTTTTTAGTTTATCTAAAATTGATAATGGTGAAGTGATGATTAGTGATGCTAGTACTCACAAAATTGAAGCAATTGGTAATATTTGCTTTAAAACTAAGTTTGAAAATATTGAGAAAATGTCTAAAGTCTATTTTGTTCTTGGTTTAAAAAGCAACTTGCTTAGTGTTGATCATCTTATGAAGAAAGGGTATGATTTGTATTTGCATCATAATGCTTGCACTATATCAAAAGACAATCTGGTTATTGCAAATATTGTTGTGACCTCTAACAACTTATTTCCTCTCAAACTTGAAACTACAAATTTATCTTATTTTGTTGCTGTTGATAAAAAGGTTTCAAAGCTATGGCATGATAAGTTTGGACATTTGAATTATGGAAGTTTAAAGTTGTTATCAACAAAAAAGATGGTTAGAAGACTGCCAAAGATTGATCAAGTTGAAGAAGTTTGTGAAGCATGCCAACTTGGAAAGCAACACAGAAATCCATTCCCACAACAAGCAACTTGGAGAGCAAAAAGGCCATTAGAGCTTGTTCATTCTGACCTCTGTGGAAATATGCCAATAGAATCACTTGGTGGGAGTAAGTTCTTCACTACTTTCATTGATGACTTCACAAGAAAGGTATGGATTAAATTTCTCAAACAAAAGTCACAAGCATTTTAAGCTTTTAAGGATTTTAAAGTTGAATTTGAGAATTGTACTAAGCTTCATATCAAAACTTTACGAACTGATCATTGTGGCGAATATATTTCAAATGAAGCTAAGAAATATTTTAGAGAATATGATACAAGGCATGAGTTGACAAATCATTTTACACCACAAAAAAATGGTGTAAGTGAAAGAAAAAATAGAACTATTGTTGAAAGTATGAGATGCATGCTCAAAAGAAAAAATTTACCAAATGAATTTTGGATAAAAGTAGTTTCTTGTGTAGGTTATCTTATTAATCATTCTCCAACAAAAAGCTTGAAAAATTGCACACCACATGAGACATGGTATGGAAGAAAGTCTGATATTCAACATTTAAAGGTGTTTGGGAGTGTTTCTTATTCACTCATTCCACAAGAAAATAGAAACAAGTTTGATGACAAATTTGAAAAGTGCATCTTCGTTGGATATAGTAAAAGAAGCAAAGCCTACAAGATATACATAATCCAAAGACCAAAAAGGTTGTGATAAGCCGTGATGTTCATTTTGATGAAGATACAAGTTTTGAAGATCCAAAAGGCAAAGCAAATGAGATCCACATTCCTTCAATTAGTGAACAAGAATCAGAATAAGACAATTCTTCTCATTCACCAAGAAATTCCTCAAGTTCTTCAACAAGTACTCCTCCAAGAAAAATGTGAAGTGTGCAGGAATTCCTAGATTCAATCGAGCCTATTGAATATGATGATTCTGTATTCTTTGCTTTCTTTGCAGGAGAAGAACTAATTTCCTTTGATGATGCAAATAAGAAAGAAGTATGGAAAAAAAGCCATGAAATAGGAGATAACTGCCATTGAAAAAATGAAACTTGGGAGCTCACTAATCTTCCTCCACAAAAAAATCCATTAGTATACAAGATAAAAATGAATGCAGATTGCTTCATTAACAAGCATAAATCAAGGCTTGTAGCAAAAGGATACAAGAAAAAAGAAGGAGAAGATTTTACAGAGGTATTTGCTCCTATGTCAAGACTTGATACTATTCAATTAATGATCGCTCTTCTAGCTCAAAACAATTGGATTTTTTTTCAAATGAATGTCAAATTAGCATTCCTTAATGGTGTGCTTTAAGAAGAGGTCTATCTTGAACAATCTCCTAATTTTGTTTAAAAAAATGAGAAGAAGAAGGTCTACAAGTTGAAAAATACTTTGTATGGACTAAAGCAATCGCCAAGGGCTTGATATAGTTACATCAATTATTACTTTGAGAAGAATGGTTTTCTAAAATGCCCATTAGAGCACACTCTCTACACCAAATCCAATCCATATGGAGGCTTCATATTTGTAAGTCTTTATGTTGATGATCTTATTTTTATTGGTAATGATTTGAAGATGTTAGATGATTTCAAACTCTCAATGAAGAATGAATTTAAGATGACTGATTTGGGAGAGTTACACCATTTTCTTGGAATTAAAGTTCCAAGATCCAAGCATGGAATTTTCATCACTCAAGAGAGTTATGCAAAAGAAATTTCGGAAAAAATCAGAATGGTGCAAATCCTATTTCAACTCCTTGTGTTGTAGGATTAAAGTTGAGCAAGCATGGTGAAGGGAAATTGGTTAATCCAACTATGTTTCATAATTTGGTTGGAAACTTAATGTATTTGACTGCTATGAGGCCAGATATTACATATGTTGTAAGTTTGGTGAGCAGGTTTATGGAGAAACCATTCTCTAATCACTGGGAGATGACAAAAAGAATCCTTAGATATATGAAAGGAACTCTTGATTATGGCATCTTCTATCAAGCAAGTGTACTAGTTAATCTTATTATTTATAATGATAGTGACTTAGTAGGAAGTATCGATGATAGCAAAAGCACCTCAGATTATGTTTTTGATATTGGAAGTGGAGCTATAGCATGTTGTTCAAAGAAACAGTCTACTATTGCACTTTCTACTACAGAAGCAAAATATATTGTTGTTTCTTTTGCAGGGTGTCATTTACTTTGGTTGCGTGGAAATTTGGAGAATCTCAAGCATGATCAAGAAGGTCCAACAACCTTGTTTTGTGATAACAACTCAACAATTTCAATTTCAAAGGATCTAGTTCTTCATGAAAAAATAAAGCATATTCGAATTCGATATCATTTCTTAAGGGAGCTTGTGAACAAAGATAATGTTCATGTTGAATATTGCAGGTCCAGTGAACAAAAGGTTGATATCTTCACTAAACCACTTGGAGGACCTACTTTCACAAAAATTACAGCAAGCTTAGGAATGAAGAGCAAGTTTGGCATTGTTGGAAATCTAAATGAAATTGCATGCTTGGAAGACTAAACCAAATTGTATCATTGGAACTCAAAACCAAATTGTTTTGGTCTTCATCAAGTCAAGTTGGATTGAATTATGTAGTGGCTAATTAAGTTAGCATGATGAGTTAAATTGTCAAGTACATGCATTTGATATAATAGTGTATTTAATGTAGGAAGAACCAATAGTTTTTAAACTTCCTTTGTCATGGCTATATAAGCCAAGTTGTTGCGTGAAAAAAGATATTGAGAGAAAAAGTTAAATATCTTCCTTACCTATATTTCTCCTCTAAATTATTACACTCCTCTTCTATCCCCAAATATCATATCTTCTCCCCCTTCACCTCTATCAACAAAACTAAAGGAAGCAAAGTGTGCAGCTAATAGTGCAGTGATGTAGACCCATATTCTTAGAGGAAAAATATTTACAAGTAAAAGAATCCATTTGATCCTTGATTATCGATAATAAAGGCTCAAATCTAAGCACTTATAATGAATCAACATCGGAAGGAATCAATGTCAATGAGGGCTTGTATCAAAAGGAATAACATGTCAAATTTATATATTTTTTTATGTGTGTGTGGTGGAGTGGGGGGAGTGGAGTGGAGGAGGGAGGTCAGGAATGTGGATGTTGAACTTCTTCCTCATGGAGCTTGACGATATTAGTTGTGGGTGGGAAAATTCCACGACTATATCTGAGCATGATTATGAAAAAGGTTGTTGACAAAGATCAAAAAGTAACTACAAACATTATTATGGTTGTTAAGTCAATACCATGTGGACTGTTGGAAGGTGTTGGGCTCTAAAAATCTTTCTAGGAAGAGAAGAGGAGTTGGAGTATAAAAACTTGTATTATAGAAATGACTTATCTTACAACTTCACATCACATGAGTATTTATACTACTCAATAGAAACTCCTAGACCATACATCATGAATTAGATACATGAACTTATTCTAGCTAGATACATGAATTACAAGATTTATGTTTCACTTGGTTCATATATCAAACATTTATAGTTCATGTATTCAAGTTTAATTCAACTTATAACACTCCTTAAACTTGAATCTTTCGTACTCCAAGCATGAACATCAATCTTTGAAAATCATCAAATTTGAGTGGCTTTGTAAAAATATTAGCAACTTGATCCATAGTCTTCACATACTCCAGTTCAATTTCTTTCTTTGTAATGTATTCTCGAATAAAATAATATATGGTATCAATATGCTTGCTATGTTCATGAAACACTAGATTATTTGCCAAACTTTGAGCAGACTTATTATCAATCATGATCCTTGTAGCATCTTCTTGCTCTAAATGAAGTTCCTTTAACAATCTTCTCAACCATATAGCATGACAAGAGCAAGAAGTAGCTACAACATACTCAGCTTCACAACTTGAAAGTGTAGCTTGCATTTTTGAACTCCATGAAATTGCATTATTTCTCAAGAAGAATATAAAACCAGTTGTGTTTTTTCTATCATCAATGTCTCCCGCAAAATCGCTCTCACAATAGCTCATCAACTTGTAGTTGCTAGAAGATGAATAAAGAATACCATAATCAAGAGTATCTTTAATATAACGAAGTATCCTCTTAGATGCCAACATGTGAGACTCAATTGGATTCTCCATAAATCGACTCACAACTCCAACTACAAATAAAATGTTGGGTCTTGTACAAGTCAAGTATCTCAAGCTCCCAATAAGACTTCTGAAAGCAGTTGGATCAATCTTCTCTTCTCCTTTCTTCACATTGGATAGTTGCACTTCAAATTGCATAGGGTATTAACTGGTTTGCAATTGAACATATTAAACTTCTTAAGAACCTCTTTTGCATAGCTTTCTTGTGAAATAGAAGTTTCATCCTCCATTTGCTTTACTTGGATTCCTTCTTCTTTCATATAGAGTGCATACTCGCGGGTGCATCTCAGAAAATCATTTTCTTACAAATACTTATCGAGTCGATTGTTCCAAGCTCTTGGCGTATGTTTAAGACCATAAAGTGTCTTCTTTAGCTTCAAGACTTTATCTTCATGCCCCTTAACCACATATCCAATAGGTTGTTTAATGTAAACATCTTCATTAAAATAATCATTAAGAAAGATAGATTTAACATCTAATTGATAAATCTTCCAATGATTTTTTACGGCAAGATATATCAACAAGCGAATTATCTCTAATTGAATTACCAGAGCAAATACCTCATCATAATCTATATCTTGTTTTTGTTTGTAGCCTTTAGCAATAAGTTGTGCTTTATACCTTTCCACTTCTCTATTGGAATTTCTCTTTGTCTTGTACACCCATTTGACTCCAATAGTCTCATGGTCTTTTGGAAGATATACTAACTCCCAAGTATCATTCTTCACAATAGCTTGAATTTCTGCATCCATGGCTCCTCTCCATTTCTCATCCTCTTTTGCTTCTTCAAAGCTCAAAGGTTCAACATCTGCAAGTAAACAAAACAAACTCATTTCATCAATAGCATGAGTTTCATTATAGATGTCATCAAGACTTAGATATTTTGGAATCTTTTCTCCTGAAGATGATCCTGGTGTGATTGATAACCCAGATGCATGTGGAGTTATTGGTAGAGTAGATTCCTCTTGAACTGCTTGTTCCATATCAAAGTAAGGAAGGAAATCATAAGACCCTTCTTCTTCCTTTGAGCTCCAATCTCATGATGCATCTTCATTAAATTCTACATCTCTGCCACTTACAACTCTTCCTTTGTGTGGATTGTACAATCTGTAACCCTTGGAATTTTTATCATATCCAATGAAAATAAATTTCTGACTCCGATCATCTAACTTGGATCTTTCTTGTTGGGGAACATGTGCAAATGCAATGGATCCAAATACTCATAGATGTGACACAGTTGGCTTCCACCCACTCCATGCTTCTTGAGGTATTATATTCTTCAAACTCTTTGTTGGAGATCGATTTGAATGATACATAGCACATGCCACTGCTTTAGCCCAAAACTCCTTAGGCATGCCTTTAGACTTTAACATACTCCTTGCCATATTAAGTATTGTTCTGTTCTTCCTTTCGGCGACTCCATTTTGCTGGGGTGATCTAGGAACTGTCAAAAGACGATGAATTTCATGCAACTCACAAAAATTATTAAATTCATTAGATGTAAATTCACTACTTCTATGGTTCTCAATGCTTGAATTTGATATCTATTTTTTTTTTCAAAAAGAGTTTTGAACTTTGCGAATGTACCAAATACCTCAAATTTTTTACTTCAAAAAATAAACTCATGTCTTTCTACTGATATCATTAATAAAGAGCACAAAGTAATAGCTTTTACTAAGAGATTCAAGCTTGATAGGACCACAAACATCAACATTGAACAAGTTGGGGTGGTTTGGTTGCTCTCAAAATGGACTGCTTTGGAAAGCTCTTTTTTGAATGTTTGCCTAGTAAGCATGCTTCACATAATTGATCGGGGTGATTAATTTTTGGAATCCCTTTCACAATCGTATGATCTCCCAAAGCTTTGAGTCCATCAAAATTCAAATGGTCAAATCTCATATGTCAAATCCATGATGAACCCTCGATACAAGTTTTCAAGTACATAAGTTCATAATTGTTCAAGTCCAATAAGAACATCTCATTTTTAGTTATAGACACTTTGGCAATAAGATTAGAATCTTGATCTTGTAGCCAAGCATACAATCATTCATATGAATCTTATACTTTATTTCCAAAAGTTGATCAATAGTTAAGATATTGCTAGTCAATTTTGGAACATAATAAACATCGCAAAGAACTTTATGACCATCATTCTTTGTTTCTAGAAAAAATCATACTTTTGCCTTCAATTTTCACCTTTGTGTTGTCTCCAAAGTTTACAAAGCCTTTTTTGTTTGTATCAAGCTCAACAAATTTACTTTTATTACCCATCATATGATTGCTAGCTTCATTATTAAGGTACCATGTGTTTGTTTTTCCAATAGAGTCCTCATTATCAAGGACTTCTCTACGAATGTCAACCTCACACTGAGCTTGAGAGGTTCTCCGCTTTTGCTTGTCTTGAGCACCAACCTCCTAGAGAACTCAAGCAAGCAGCCCCGAGATGTTCGCTCAGCTTTCCCCAGGGAGCCTCAGTCTGAGCTAATGTTTTAGCTCATCTCAATATACCCTTATCTCTTCAGCTACTCCAATTCAGCTCGGTCCCTTTTCCACACTCTCGCTCTTGCCCACTCTTCTATAGCTTGGTCTCTCGACCTCTTAGCTCAACCATACATCATCGACTCCTCAGTTCGAACACACAAGGCCGACCTCTCCCTCCAACTCAGCCCGAGATCTCCCGCCAGTGGCTATCTCGGCCAAGGGTCTCCCATGAGCCGATGACTTCTCCACCTTCATTTTCACCCCCACTCCCAACGTGGCCTGCTAAAAATGCAGGGAACATGGAGAACATGGGACTACGTGACTCCCTTGTACCCATCGCTAGCAAGGACATTGGAGATCATGGGGTGACGTGGCCATCTCCCTCGGAAACGTGGGCAACAGGGGCACACATTGAGGGGAACGTGGACTTCAACGACTCTTTAAAATATTGCCCGCTCCAGCAGGCGCAGGTATGCGCACATGAGCTCTGGAACTCCTCCCTTTACTATGTTTCTCCGACTCACGCATACCCCCACTAACTTGAGTGTCAGAGTGGCTATGCCGGAACACCTCCCGGTGCCATTCTAACCTCTCTTTCTGAGCCTTAGGTCCATTCATCTCTCTCGCCGACGTCCTCTCAGAAGTCGTACCTACCCACCTAAGTTTGTTGACCGGTGGCTTGACCATCCACGATGTTTAGCCTTAAACAAGCACATTGATCTCTCTTTCTTGCGTTCTCCAAAACATTCTTTTGGTTTTGTGGTAGAGTTGTCACATCTAAGGGCTATTCAAAATCATTTTCAATGATATCTCACACTCCTTGGGATCCAAAAATAGCCTTCATTCTAAGTGACCAATTTCATTCTAAGCGACCAATCTTCATAATTAATTTTGGTAAGTTGACAGTATTGGAAAGAAAAAGATTTAAATGTCATTGGCTCTAATACCACTTTGTTGGAAGGTAATGGACTCTCAAATAGCTTTTTAGGAAGAAAATAGCAATTATAGTATAAAAATCGGCATTATAAAAATGACTTGTCTTGCAATATTATATTACATGACTATTTATACTACTCAATAGAAACTCTTAGATCATACTTCACCAATTAGATATATTATAGCAAAAGATGATTACGCTCATTCTAAACGCCCCTCACAGTCCGTCCCAAGGTTATTTGAAAGGAGATAAATCACGGAGTCGGCTTATAATTGATCGCCAAGTGGCTAAGGGGTGGGAGAAATTTTTTTCTCCGAGGATATGAGCCTGTCGGGAATTGATTCTTATCCCATTATAACAAATCTGTCATTATTAATCAATTGAGTTCATCAATTAGATACATGAACTTATTTTATCTAGGTACATGAATTACAAGATTCATATACATCAAAATTGATTATATGATACACGTATTCAAATTTAATTCAACTTCTAACACCTACTACTTCTAAAGGAAAGGCCAATGAAGTTTTGGGTTTTGGGTAAAATGGAGAGCCATGACTCTTCGTGCTTGCCCAATGATGTTACTTATAATGTAATCATCAATGGTCTATCCAAGAAAAGCGAAATTCATGAGACAAATTAAGAAGCTGCTTGACAAGATGAAAAAAAAATCTAGAAGGTCTTAGTTTTTAGTTACAACCCTTTTATTAGTGGATTATTCCATAAATAATGAGAATCTACTACGTACTCTTTTGAAAATAAATTTGAAATGGGATATAATCTACTACTCGTTAGAACAAATAATGAGAATATCTGAACAAATGAGAATACCATGTACAAACTCTACTAATTGATGACATCTTCAATAATTATTTATTAAGACCTTATAAAACTAACCATTGATATCATGAATTTATAAACTCAAAGTGTCTGAGTGCTCGTTTTAGGAATGTTGAGTCATCGACCTTGAAGAGGGCATTTGTACGGTGGCAAAAGACGAAACGTTCATCCTCAACGCACATATCTTTCAAACATTGAGCCCTTCGCAACTAGCCAACCGTGAGGAAAACAAGTGCGAGGGGGTTTAAAAAAATGATTAACCAGGTCGGGTAACGTCGGATCTGAGATGACCGGTCTGGCCCCACGGAAGTTTTCCACCGGTCACCATGGTAAATCGGAAAACACTAATGGAGACCTATTTAAATGCCCAACATTCTTAAGTTCACTTTTCATTAAAGGAAAAATTCCTTGCAATATGTCGTAGCTGAGATTTGAATTTTAGATCACTTGATTATTTATTGGAGGATATAACCATCGCATCATTATCTCCGGGGCAAAACAAATTAAGCACGATCAAATTGTCTTAATCATTCAGTTATATGATCATGATAGGAGCATTGATAAATCTCCAAAAAAACAAATGATGGATCATCAAAACTTTACACATGGTCTTAGTGGCTCAACTAATTTTCAGAATAATGATACAATGATTAAGTTTTTAATAAATAATTAAGAAATTTAAAGTTTGAATTTTAATTACGATATATTATAGGAAATTTTTTCTTAAATAAAAATGGATCTAAAAATACTAGTCATTTGGATGTGTCTTCATTAGTATTTCTTAATTTATTTTAGTGATCGGTAAAAAAATTTTATGAGATTAAATTGATGATCTTAAGTCGGACGTTATTCAATTTAATTAATTAATTTTTTAGTGGACCCAAATACTAATGGACAAGTCATACTCATTTCAAGTCACTATATGCACTT
>JBBUKS010030344.1:0-11121 GCA_038050645.1 Hedychium gardnerianum
ATAAGAAGAAGGATGACACATTTGTCGATCCGCGATTCCAAGAGTCAACGTAAGAATATTAATTTTATTCAATTATACAATTATCATTCAATATATTTATAGACTATATTTGGATATTATTTATTTATTTATTTAGAGGATGAAATGACAAATAGAATTGCACAGACGTCTCAGTCTGGTACACAAGGAGAGGAGTCACAGACTCTTTCCACCGATGCGATTAATGACATTTATTATGACATCGTCGGTGGAAGGAAGAACACCTCCCTTTATAGCCTTGGCTCCCAAGCCAAACTTATCTTCGATCGTATGAGGGCTCCTCCTAAGATCAGGGGTCATCCATGTTCCTTGTGATCTAGTGAGGTACAAGCATTGTGACAAGAAAATCAAGAATTAAGAGTTCGAGTCATGACATTAGAGCAGTCGATGGTTGCTCGGGACGCTAGAGCTGAGGAGATGTATTGTCATATGTGTACCGTGATAGTTCAGTTCACTTTGACACAGGAGCCGCAGCCGCATCATTTTGAGTCTCAAGATACCGAGGATCCCTACGATACCCCTAACGAGTAGCTCATTTTGAGGTGTGTTATAATATAACTTAGTTTTTTTGTTTATCTCTATGTTTCAATGAAAAATATGCTATAATTTTTTCAATTATATACATCTTTAATTGTATTATATATTTTTTTCTTAATCAGTTTCAGTCGATGATATTTCTATCACCATATTTAGATATCTAAATTTTTTGAACTAAGGTATGTTTTTTTAAAAAAATATATAAAATTTATGTTTATCAGTTTATGTATTTTTATAATAAGTAATTATCTCTTATATAGTTTAACTCTAAAAATTATTATTGTATTCATAACCTGTCATATCTTATTTTCTGTAGGATTGAAGATGATTTTATATTAGATTTTGAGTTGGAGGTATTGTATTGAATGTTATAAATTATTGTGTTAGACTTCTCATGATTTTATTTAGATGTTTAGTTTATATCGTTTGTTATGTTCGGATTGGATAGAATTGAATTTTATTATTGTTTGTCATGTTTTGGATGTTGTGTTTGGATTCTATCGTTAGACTTATTTATTATGTTTGGATTGGATGTTGTGGTGTTTAGTTCTGTAATATAAATATTATGTTGTTTAATTTTATAATGTAAACGTATTGTGATAACCATCGTTTGTGATTGTTTATTGATTGTTATACTTTATGTAAATAGGGGAAACACTAAAATGGAGAGGTTCTGTCAAAATTTGTTTCGTCACTATTTTTACGATACATAGGCAGGAAAATTATTTGATGTTAGTGACGAAATTTATATTTTCGTTACTAATTAGCGACGAAAATATAAATTATCTATCACTAAATTTAAGATAATTAGATGGTAAAATAGTAAAAGTTAGGGATGAAATTTATATTTCATTGCTAATGTACTATAGTGATCCAAAAAATAGAGACGAAAGATTTGATCACTAATTAATTATTAATTATGATTAACGAGCTATTAACGATATGGTGGTAAGAATTCAGCAATTCTAAGTGTACCTTTAAGTCAATTGCCGTTTGTTTTATGATTATTTTATTTTATCTCAAATTGAAAGCACATGTTAGTACTCATGGTCAAAGATTAAAAATAATAATAAAAGTATATATTAAGATCCTTTATAAATATATATGGTCAATCTAAAAAAGTTACAACCTCTAATTTTACACGGGAACGACAACATAGCCACCGTTATTTTCGCGCCAATTTTAGTCTTAAACGAACAAATTCCTTCAAGAAAGATGGGTAGCCATTGCTCTACCTCTATCTTGTTACCTATAATTACCTTTCTTCCTTCTTTCCCCTCCATTATTATACCATTGCCTTGGGCTCTCCATCATGGGGATGCCCCTTAATCTTCCCATCATGAAGATCTTTGGCCAAATTCTCGTCCTTTCCATCCTCGTCGCTTATTCATACGCTCTCACTGATGCTGAAGTCGCCTTCATTGCTCGTCGACAACTCCTCAGCCTCTCTAAGAATGTCGATCTCTCCGATGACTTTGAATTCGACGTCAAGGTCGGGTTCCAATTCTCCAACCCCCGCATTCGACGTGCCTACATTGGCCTTCAAGCTTGGAGACATGCCATATACTCTGACCCCTCGAACATCACAGGAAATTGGGTCGGCCCCAACGTGTGCAACTACAATGGTGTGTTTTGTGCCAAAGCACTCGATGACCCTTCTCTCGACGTCGTCGCTGGCATCGACATCAATGGCGCCGACATCGCAGGGTATCTACCAAACGAGCTCGGTCTGCTCACGGACATGGCGCTCTTCCACATCAACTCCAATAGGTTTTGTGGGATCATCCCCAAGAGCTTCTCGCGGCTAGTGCTCCTCTATGAGATAGATGTCAGCAACAACCGCTTTGTCGGGCCATTTCCAATGGTGCTTGTTGGCTTACCATCCTTGCGGTACCTTGATCTCCGCTACAATGACTTTGAAGGCCCCTTGCCATCAGAGCTCTTCGACAAGCAACTCGATGTCGTCGTCTTGAACAACAATAGATTCACCTCAGGCATCCCTGAGAATTTCGGCAATTCGACTGCATCAGTCATTGTTTTGGCCAACAACAATCTAGGAGGATGCATTCCTAGTAGCACCGGGAGGATGGGAACCACACTCAATGAGTTGGTGTTGTTGAACAATGGGCTCGTCGGTTGCTTGCCGTCGGAGATCGGGCTCCTCGGGAACATCACCGTGCTCGATGCGAGTTGGAATTCATTGGTCGGCGTGCTTCCGACGAGCTTTACGGGATTGAGTAAAGTGGAGCAATTGGATCTATCCAATAATGTTCTTACTGGGGCTGTGCTCAAGAATGTTTGTGGCTTGCCTAGCCTTGCTAATTTTACATTCTCTAACAACTATTTTAATGTGGAAGACGCTGCCTGCGTCCCGTCGTTGATGAAATCTGATGTCTCGTTTGATGATCAAGGCAACTGTCTGGAGAACAGGCCGCGGCAGAAGCAGGGGAAGGCATGTTTGCCTGTGGTCAGTCACCAAGTGAATTGTAGCAAACAAAATTGTGGATCTTCTTCGCCTGGCTCTTCGACTCCATCGCCATCAGTGGCAGCACCGGCTCCGAAGGCAACCACACCGACATCACCGAAATTGACACCAACATCTCCGACGCCTTCAAAGAATCCGAAGACGCCACCAACTCCCCAACCGTCACCTGGACAGGGAACACCAACACCTTCGAAGCCATCATCAAAGCCAGTGACACCATCATCTCCAACACCATCAACACCAGATTCTTCGCAACAACCATCACCGAAGCCTGAAAAAGCATCCATGTCGCCTCCTGAGAGCTCTCATGAATCAACAACTCAAACTCCTCCACCATCATCTCCATCTTCAATGGTGTCACCGCCGAGACCGGTACCGCATGATCAATCACCGGTGCAGCGATTCCGTGCACCGCCTCCTCCTAGATCGACATCAGAGGCGCCGACACCGATGCCCTCACCACAAACGCCACCGGAAGCAAAGAGCACGCCGCCACATTCATCCCACTCGCAAACTACTCCGGTTAACTCTCCACCGATACCAACGGTAAATTCACCTCCTCCATCAACAACCAATTCTCCACCTCCTCCAACAGCATCACCACCTCCAGCTCCTGTAGCAAATGCACCCTCACCTCCTAAAGTGCAATCTCCACCGCGGACAATGGATTCATCACCACCTCCTTCTGTACAAACCTCTCCACCAATCGTTCGATCACCACCACCACCAGCTCCGTCACAGTTTCCTCCACCACTGTTGCATTCACCACCTCCACCAGTCACTAAATCTCCGCCTCCTGTAGCAAACACCCCCCCATCGACAGTGGATTCACCACCATCTCCTTCAGTACAAATATCACCACCACCACCTTCGCTACAGTCTCCTCCACCACCATTGCGCTCACCGCCCCCAACACAATCTCCTCCACCACCTATGAACTCTCCACCGCCTCCTGTACAATCTCCTCCTCCTCCAGTGTATTCACCACCACCACCAACGTACTCACCACCACCACCGGTGCAATCCCCTCCACCACCACCACCGGTGCAATCCCCTCCACCACCAATGTACTCACCACCTCCTCCACCTCCAGTTCAATCAACACCACCACCAACACAATCTCCTCCACCTCCAGTCCAATCACCACCCCCGCCATCACCAACACAATCTCCCCCACCACCGGTCCAATCACCACCTCCGCCGCCACCAACACAATCTCCTCCACCACCACCTGTTTACTCACCACCACCACCACCACCACCACCAATATATTCTCCTCCACCACCAGTGACATATCCACCCCCACCTCCAACCTCCTCCCCATCACCACCACCACCACCAACTTCATCTCTTTCTCCTCCTTCAACAGAAACCCCGGAAACCCCAGAGCAGTTCAATATCTTGCCGCCGGTTGGTGGGTTGAGCTATGCATCACCACCTCCACCATTCTTCAAAGGCTACTGAATTTAAATATCAACACTTTCATGTAACAAAAGAGGTCAAAAATCAGCCATGACATATTGCATTACTATAATTATATGTCATGTACTTGTTCTGTATTTATTCTTTTTTACATATTTTAATGTCTCTCATTTGATACTATGTCACAATATGTATTTTTGTTTATTTGTTTAGAGGAAGAATTTTTAAGATGCCGAATTGCCTAGACTTGGTTTGTGGATGAGGTATATGAATGCATCATAATGATCACTCAACTAGAATGATACATAACTTATGATTTTATCTTGCATCTTCATCCACTCTGCTGAAAATATATGAGAACTAGATGTTCGACCTCGACCTAGAGTAGAGAAAATGATATAGTATTGTACTCTTAATGTGACCGTGAATCTTGTATCTCTTATCGAGAGATGGAGGCTTGGATATTAGTGAGCTTGGGGGCACGATGCTAATGGAGGTCGTGTTCTTGAGAGCTTTGCTTGGATTGAGTTGTTCCACTAGGAGCTTAGGGAAGTGAACTCGAGCTAAAGGATCAAATAAAGGTTGTTCTTGGATTGACTTATTGCACTTGGAACTCGAAGAGAAGCTTGGTGGACTCAAGGAGATGAAGACCTAAAGATATGAGAGTCGTGATTAATTACAAAGAGTGTAACCTCGGCTTTTATTCTTGGTCATGTAGCATTGTAATAATATTGTGATCGTCAAGATAGTAGATGAACTACTAGGGCTTGATAAGTAACCTTTGACTATGAGATGGACTCCCAAATCGTATTTGGTTGACTGACTCAAGTCTCAAACCTTTGCACATTGATGCTTGTTGTAAGCCAACTAAAGGGAGACTAACCAATTGCTAGCAGCTAGAATGAGATTTTAATCAATTGGAGCATATCAATTGACCAAGTAGTCGATTTCTAGGTAAACATAAGCATTTTGTTCTAAATCCAATCGACTAGCCAGAGAGCCCTTGATTTTGAATAACTACTTTTGGCATTCCAATAATCAACTGGAGGCCTTTTACAGTTTACTAAAGGTCATTAAAAGATATCCTTCTAAAGATATCCATTATAGCATTCCATTTCGCATCAAAAGTAAGTAATCTTCACTAATCTACCGATAGATACCCATTATAGCATTCTTCTGAAGCGAGAAAAAAAATCATTTGTTGCGAGAAAAAGAGATTTTATGAATGTGTTGTTGCCTAAGATCGTTGATTCATTTTGTCTTATTATTCTTAAGGTGATTTCACCTTCGCCTTTAGCAAGATAGACACTAAACAAAGATGAGCAAAGTAGCTTCATGCTTTAATGACATTTACATTGGTTTAATAAGCATACTTGCAACTGATCATTTGTACATGTTTAAATTCGTCGAGTCTAGGTACTTAAACAAACATATGATCTGATATATATTACCTTTGTACATTATGTTCATTAATAAAACTCTTATAAACTTATAAATAAATAAAAAAACTCTCACATCAAACAAACTAAGCTTGTAATGTTAAACTCATTAACCAATTAAATAAGTTTTAAAATGTAAAAATTTTAAATAATCAAACAAACAATTCGATAACATCTATAAATAAACCAAGTTCAAGATTATAAAAGAGAAATGAAGTCAAATTTGAATAAATATTTCTTTATTTTAAACTCAATTTGACTCATCTCAATTACCTTACCGAACTTGCTTAAACAATACAAAGTTTGATTTGACTTGGATCATTTATAGCCCTAAACACTATTAGAGTCTTATTCATCTCTTTTTTTTACTCTTTAAAATTTTTGAAAAGAACTATGCTAGTTGTTGTTCACCCGATCAATAGAATACCATCACCAAATACCAATATATATCATCTTTTCAATACTTCACTAAACTATTCAATTTTTAAGATGGTTAGTTTTATGAAATTTTCTTTCTCAATTTAAAGTAATTCAAAGTGTATATTTTGTACTTGTTGTCTTGGTCATGTCGCTTATGGTTTGTAATGTTTTTGTTAGGGACTCTTCCCCAAAGACCTTCACAGTTTGTCTTCAATTCAAGTCATATAGCTCTTCAAGATAACTATATCGATAATATAGAGTGTAATCATCTTTTGCTACAATGATAGTAAGACATTTGCATTATATGTGAAAAACTCCTTGGGTTAGTCCAACAAAAGAAACAAAAATGAAAAGCTCCTTAGGTTAGTCCAACAGAAGGACCTTCACCTCAACCTCCAACAATGATGTATTCAAATTGATCATGCCTAGGAACGCCGGTAAGTGGCTCACTCATAATTGGGCGTTGATGTAGACTTGTCGTCGATCGCCGGGCAGTAGGAGGAGCTTGGAGAGAGGCCTATGTGTGTCCACCTGGGAGAGGCTAGAAAAGAATGGTTAGAATAACGGTCAAAGGGTTCTTTGGTATAATCACTCCAACGCTCAAGTCAATTGAGGTGGAACGAAGAAGATGAATAGTAGTTAGGGTTTGTAGATATGTATGTGCACGTACCTGGGCTTGCTCGGGCGTGTGACTTTTTACAGAATTGTGCGGACTCTTCCACGTCCTCCGCTTATTCCGATATTTTCACCCACATTATTCCATTCGGTCACATATTTGCTCAAAGTTTATGACTGCGTTCTCCTGGGGGCAACGATTATCCGCTTCGAGAGATGTGGGGGTTTCGTGAGTGTAATATTCGAGTAGCCAGAGGCTCCAAGAGCCAGGGGCTATGGGTAGCTAGGAGTCCTTAGAGTCGGGGGCTGGGGTAGCCGAGAGTCCTAGGAGTTGGGACCGTTGGTAGCAAGAAGTCTCAGGAGCCGGAGGCTATTAGGTAATCGGGAGTCTCAGGAGCCGGTGGCTGTTTGGTAGCCGGGAGTCCCAGGAGTCGGAGGCTGTTGGGTAGCCAGAGTCCCAGGAACTGAGGGTTGTTTGGTAGCAGGGGATCTCAGGAGCCGAGGGTTTGACTGCCACCTCCGTCGTTATATTGACTTTCTTGCCACATAACATCTCTATGATTACTCCCCGTATCACATGCCTCCCCTCAAGTCTAGTCGAAGGAGGCGCAAGTCCAATTGATTGGACTATTGTGTACTCAATCAGGATCAATTGTGGCATTCACATGGTGATTTTTTGTGCTTGACCTGAGATTGTGTTTTAAATATGGGATTTGCAATCATTAATTACGGCCACGCCTTTTAAATGTTTGTCATGCTCAATCTGCCTTGGTTTTTCAATTTGAGTGAAACAACATGTGGCCAAGGTTGAGTTGCATTAATGTGATATGACCATGCGAGGATAACGAGGGGTCAACGAGATCGTGATGATTGTAGAGATTTGGCGTTATCCCCATGTCTGATTCAACGATTGAACAATTCATCCCGCCTTTGTGACCAACAGCCTCTGGCTCTTGGGACTCCCGACTACCCAACACTCCCGACTCTTGGGACTCCCAACTACCCAACAACTCCCGACTCTTGGGACTCTCGACTGCCCAGGAGTCGGGGGATGTTGGGTAGTCGAGAGTCCCAGGAGCCAGGGGCTATTTGATAACCGGGAGTCCCAGGAGTCAAGGGTTGTTGGGTAGCCGAAGTCCCAGGAATCGGGGGTTGTTTGATAGCGGGGGGTCTCAGGAGCCAAGGGTTTGACTGCCACCTCCATCGTTATATTGACTTTCTTGCCACATGACACCTCTCTGATTACTCCCTGTATCACATGCCTTCCTTTCAAGTCTAGTTAAAGGAGGCGTAAGTCCGACTGACTGGACTATTGTGTACTCAATTAGGATCGACTGTGACATCCACGTGGTGATTTTTTGGGCTTGACCTGAGATTGTACTTTAAATACAGGATTTAGAATCATTAATCACGGTCACGCCTTTTAAATATCTGTCATGCTCAATCTGCCTCGATTTTTAAATTTGAGTGAATCAGCATGTGACCAAGGTTGAGTCGCATTCATATGATATGACCATCTACGAGGATAACGAGGGGTCGCCGAGATCGTGATGATTACAGAGATTTGACGTTATCCCCATGCCTGATCCAATGACTGAACAATTCATCCCGCCTTTGTGACCAACAACCCCCGTCTTTTGGTACTCCCGACTACCCAACAACCCCCAACTCCTACGACTCCCGAATACCCAACAGCCCCCAGCTCCTACGACTCCTGACTACCTAGGAGCTGTTGGGTAGTCGGGAGTCCCAGGAGCCAGGGGCTATTTGGTAGCCGAGACTCCCAAGTGTCGGGGGTTGTTTGGTAGCCGGGGGTCTCAAGAGCCGAGAATTTCACTGCCACCTTCACCGTTATATTGACTTCCTTACCACATGGCACCTCTCAGATTACTCCCCGTATCACATGTCTCCCCTTCAAGTCTAGTCGAAGGAGGTGCAAGTCCGACTGATTGGACTATTGTGTACTCAATCAGGATTGACTGTGGCATCAACGTGGTGATTTTTTAGGCTTGACTTGAGATTGTGCTTTAAATACGGGATTTGGAATCATTAATCATGGTCATGCCTTTTAAATGTCTGTCATGCTCAATCTGTCTCGATTTTTGAGTTTGAGTGAATCAACATGCGGCCAAGATTGAGTCGCATTAATGTGATATGACCATCTGCAAGGATAACGAGATGTCACCGAGATCGTGATAATTGCAGAGATTTGACGTTATCCTCATGCTTGATCCAATGACTGAACAATTCATCCTGCCTTTGTGATCAACAACCCATGGCTCTTGGGACTCCCGACTACCCAACAACCCCCCGCTCTTGGGTAGTCGGGAGTCCCAGAGTCAGGTTGTTTGGTAGCCGGGAGTCCCAGGAGCCGGAGGTTGTTGGGTAGCCGGAGTCCCAAGAACCGGGAGCTGTTTGGCAATCGGGGTCTCAGGAGTCGAGAGTTTGACTGTCACATTCACCGTTATATTAACTTTCTTACCACATGACACTTCTCTGATTACTCCCTGTATCACATGCCTCCCCTTCAAGTTTAGACGAAGGAGGCGCAAGTCCAACTAACTGGACTATTGGGTAGTCAACCATGATCGACTGTGGCATCCACATGGTGATTTTTTGGGCTTGACCTGAGATTATGCTTTAGATACGGGATTTGACATCATTAATCATGGCCACATTTTTTAAATGTCTGTCATGCTCAATTTGTCTCGATTTCTGAATTTGAGTGCGTCAACATGCGACAGAGGTTGAGTCGCATTAATGTGATATGACCATCTGCAAGGATAATAGGGGTTGCCGAGATTGTGATGATTGTAGAGATTTGACGTTATCCCCATGCTTGATCCAACGGATGAATAATCCATCTCGCCTTTGTGGTAATAGATTTTTGACAGTCGAAATCGAGCGAGCACAATATATATAGGTCACCAACTGGATGCCCTTGTCTTCCTCATGTGATTTCTACTCCTGTGTTCGCCATCTATACTCTTCTTCGTCTTCGATTGCTTCCATTCTCTTTCGTTCTCTTCTGTTCTCTTTTTTTTGTAAGTTCTCCGCCCACCATCTTTTCTAATAATCAGTTAGCTTCCCTGTTAGCACCCATCATCTCATACAGTTACCTCAAATGGTTGTTGAGCCTTCTTCTTCGTCTCCGTGGTATAAGTCGATAGGATCTAGCTTCACGAGTGGATCTTTAGATAGGTTAAGGATCACTTATGAGATTCTGGCCGACCGTCTTTTGTTGCTGCCGTCGAATAACAACGATCGTTCGAGCCGCCCTCCACCAAGGTTCCTTACTTTCTTCAGGGCCAGCTAGTGAATCGGCTACGATTCCCCATTTCTCCTTTCTTTGCAGAAGTATCCCAATACTTTCGTATTCCTTTGTCCCAACATGGTCCGAATTCCTTCCGAATTTTAACCGACATTTTTATTCTTTTTCATCTATACCGCATTGCTCTTTCCCCCGTGTCTTCCCTTATTGCTTCTACCTGAAGTAGATGGATGATGGGGTATTTTTCTTTTCTGCCAGAACTAGGATCAATCTTCTGAAGCATCTCCCGTCTTTGCATAAGGGGTGGAAACCCCAGTTCTTTTATGTAAAGCCTCCAAGTTCTGTGTCCTGGCCAACTCGATGGCAATCCTAGATGCCCGAGCCACCCATCTTGAAGAATCATCACTTGGAGAGGGGTTTTTTTTTCAAGTTTCTGAGAAAGTGAAGGATTTAAGTTTCGACAGCACTCCGCTGCTCGAGGAAGAGCTACTTCATCTATTCGGGCTGGGCCCCCTCTCGACTCCCCTTCGTTCTTCCTTTGGTAAGATTTTTATACCTTGCATATTTTTAATATCTAATTGAAGGTTGTCCTTTTACTGCAGCCAATACCATGTTGCGAGCAGTTCTCGACAGGTCAGACTTCCGATGGCTGAAGACTTGGAGGCGCGCTTGGTCGAGATTGTTGACCTGACTGAGGAAGACGCTCGTCTCCAAGCGGGGACATGAACCCTACACCGACTCCAAGCAAGGTGCCTCCTTCTCGATAGTAGTACCACAGGCTGCGGAGCCGTCAGTCATACTCTCCACTGGCACAGAGTTGGTGCCTTTTGATGAGTCAGGGACCCCTTTGCAGATAACGAGGAAGAGGCGTCAGTCCCTGTCATGTTTGGCGG
>JBBUKS010030403.1:0-11117 GCA_038050645.1 Hedychium gardnerianum
CGACTAAACCGGGCTCCCGGTCCAAACTCCCTCATACTTGGACATAGTTGGGGTCGAGATCCTAAGACTAAATCCCGTTCTCGGACCGCGGATTCTCCCCCGACTATACCGGTCTCCCGGTCCAAACTCCCCCATACTTGGACATAGTTGGGGTCGGGATCCAAGTTAAATCCCAGTCCCGGACAGCGGATTCTCTCTCGACTATACCGGTCTCCCAGTCCAAACTCTCCAATACTTGGACATAGTTGGGGTCGAGTTCCAAGTTAAATCCCATTCCTGGACCGCGGATTATTCCCCAAATATACCGTTCTCACATTACAAAATGCCCTATACTTGGACATAGTTGGGGTCGAGATTCAAATTAAATCTCGGTGCCGAATCGCGAATTCTCCCCCGACCATACCGGTCTCTCGTTCCAAACTCCCCCATACTTGGACATAGTTGAGGTCGACATCCAAGTTAAATCCCGGTATCAGACCGCAGATTCTCCCTCGACTATATCGGTCTCCCGGCCAAACTCTCCCATACTTGGTGGACATAGTGTAGGTCGATATCCAAGTTAAATCCTGGTCCCAGACCGCGAATTCTCCTCCAACTATACCGGTCTCCTGGACCAAACTCCCCCATACTTGGAAATAGTTGGGGTCGAGATCCATATTAAATCAAGGCCCTGGACCGCAGAATCTCTCACGACTATACAAGTCTCCTGATCCAAACTCCCCCATACTTGGACATAGTTTGGGTCGAGATCAAAATTAAATCCAGGTCCCGGACCGCGGATTCTCCCCTGACTATACCGATCTTCTAGTCCAAACTCCTCCATACTTGGACATAGTTGGGGTCGAGATCCAAGTTAAATCCTGGTCCCGGACAGCGGATTCTCTCTCGACTATACCGGTCTCTCGATCAAAACTCCCCAATACTTGGACATAGTTTGGGTCGAGATTAAAGTTAAATCCCTGTCCCGGACCGCGGATTCTCTCCCGACTACATCATTTTCACGGTCCAAACTCCCCCATACTTGGGCATAGTTGGGGTCTAGATCCAAATGAAATCCCGGTCTCGGACCACGGATTCTCCCCCGACTATATCAGTCTTTCGGTCCAAATTCCCCTATACTTGGACATATTTGGGGTCGAGATCCAAGTTAAATCTCAATCCTAGACCGCGGATTCTCCCCCGACTATACCGGTCTCCCAGTCCAAACTCCCCCATTATTGAACATAATTGAGGTCGAGATCCAAATTACATACCGGTCCTAGACCGCGGATTCTCCCACGACTATACTGGTCTCCCGGTCGAAACTCCCCCATACTTGGACATTTTTAGGGTCGAGATCAAAGTTAACTCCCGGTCCTACACCGCGAATTCTACCCCGACTATACCAGTCTCCCGGTCCAAACTCCCCCATACTTGGACATAGTTTGGGTCGAGATTAAAATAAAATCCAGGTCCCGGACGGCGGATTCTCCCCCGACTATACCGGTCTCCCGGTCCAAACTCCCCCATACGTGAAAATAGTTGAAGTCGAGATTCAAATTAAATTCAAGCCCTGGACCGCGAAATCTCCCCCGACTATACCAGTCTCCCGATCAAAACTCCCCCATACTTGGACATAGTTTGGGTCTAGATCAAAATAAAATTCAGATCTCGGATCGCGGATTCTCCCCCAACTAAACCGGTCTCCCGGTCCAAACTCCCCCATACTTGGACAAAGTTGGGGTCGAGATCCAAGTTAAATCCCGATCTCGGACAGGGGATTCTCTCTCGACTATACCGGTCTCCCAGTCCAAACTCCCCAATACTTGGACATAGTTGGGGTCGAGTTCAAAGTTAAATCCCGTCCCGGACCGCGGATTATCCCCCGACTATATTGTTCTCACGTTCCAAACTGCCCCATACTTGGATATAGTTGGGGTCGAGATCCAAATTAAATCTCGATGTCGAATCGCGAATTTTCCTCCGACTATACTGGTCTCTCAGTCTAAACTCCCCCATACTTGGACATAGTAGAGGTCGACATCCAAGTTAAATCCCGGTCCCGGACCACAGATTCTACCCCGACTATATCAGTCTCTCGGTCCAAACTCCCCCATACTTTGACATAATGTAGGTCGATATCCAAGTTAAATCCTCGTCCCGGACCGCGAATTCTCCCCCGACTATACCGGTTTCCTGGTTCAAACTCCCCCATACTCGGAAATAGTTGGGGTCGAGATCCAAATTAAATCAAGGCCCTGGACCGCAGAATCTCCCCCAACTATACCAGTCTCCCGGTCCAAACTCCCCCATACTTAGACATACTTTGGGTCGAGATCAAAATTAAATCCAGGTCCCGGACCGCAGATTGTCCCCTGACTATACCGATCTCCTGGTCCAAACTCCCCCATACTTGGACATAGTTGGGGTCGAGATCCAAGTTAAATCCCGGTTCCGGACAGCGGATTCTCTCTCGAATATACCGGTCTCCCGGTCAAAACTCCCCAATACTTGGACATAGTTGGGGTCGAGATCCAAATTAAATCCCGATCCCGAACCATGGATTCTCCCCCGACTATACTGGTCTCCCGGTCCAAATTCTCTCATACTTGGACATAGTAGGGGTCGAGATCCAAATTAGATCCCGGACTGTGGATTCTCCCCCGACTATATCATTCTCCCGGTCCAAACTCCCCCATACTTCGACATAGTTGAGGTTGAGATCCAAATTAAATCTCATTCCCGGACTGCGGATTCTCCCCCGACTATACTGGTATCCCGTTCTAAACTCCCCCATACTTGGACATAGTTGGGGTTAAGATCCAAGTTAAATCTCGATCCCGGACCATGGATTATCCTACTACTATACCGGTCTCCCGGTCAAAACTCCACTATACTTGGAAATAGTTGGGCTCGAGATCCAAATTAAATCCTGATCCGGGATCGTGGATTCTCCACCGACTATACCGATCTCCCGGTCCATACTCCCCCATACTTGGACAGTTAGTGTCGAGATCCAAATTAAATCTCGGTCCGAGATCCAAGTTAATCTCGATCTCGGAACGCGAATTCTCCCCCAACTATACCGGTCTCCCTGTTCAAACTCCCCCATACTTGGAAATAGTGGCGGTCCAGATCAAAATTAAATCCTGGTCCCGGACCGCGGATTCTTCCTCGACTATAGCGATCTCCTGGTTCAAACTTTACCATACTTGGACATAGTTGGCGTCGAGATCCAAGTTAAATCCCGGTCGCAGACCATGGATCCTCCCCCGACTATACCAGTCACCCGGTGAAAACTCCCCCATACTTGGACATAGTTGGGGTCGAGATCCAAATTAAATCCCGGTCCCGGACCTCGGATTCTCCCCCGACTATACCGGTCTCCCTGTCTAAACTCTCCCATACTTGGACATAGTTGGGGTCGATATCTAAGTTAAATTCCAATCCCGGACCTCGAATTCTCTCCCGACTATATCAGTCTCCTGGTCCAAACTCCCCCATACTTGGACATAACTGGGGTTGAGATCCAAATTAAATCTCGATCCATGTCCCGGACCGCGGATTCTCCCCAGACTATACCAGATTCCTAGTCCAAACTCCCCCACACTTGGACATAGTTGGGGTCGAGATCCAAATTAAATCCTGATCCCCGACCGCGCATTCTCCCCCGATTATACCGGTTTCGCGATTAAAACTCACCTATACTTGGACATAGTTGGAGTCGAGATCCAAATTAAATCCCGGTCCCGGACCATGGATTCTCCCCCGACTATACCGGTCTCCCGGTCCAAACATCCCCATACATCTAAATAGTTGGGGTCGAGATCCAAATTAAATCTAGGTCCCGCAACGCGGATTCTCCCCCAACTACACCGATCTCCTGGTTCAAACTCCCCCATACTTTGACATAGTTGGGGTCGAGATCCAAGTTAAATACCGGTCCCAAACTGCGGATTCTCCCCCGACTATACCGTTCTCACGGTCTAAACTCCACCATACTTGGACATAGTTGGGGTCGAGATCAAAATTAAATCTCGGTGCCGGATCGCGGATTCTCTTCCGACTATACTAGTCTCCCTATCCAAACTCTCCCATACTTGGACATAGTTCGGGTCGAGATCTAAATTAAATCCCGGTCCCGAACCGCGGATTCTGCCACGACTATACCGGTCTCCCGGTTCAAACTCCCCCATACTTGGATTTAGTTGGGGTCGAGATCAAAGTTAAATCTCAGTTCCGGACTGTGAATTTTCCCTCGACTATACCGGTCTCCCGGTCCAAACTCTCTTATACTTGGACATAGTTGGGGTCGAGATCCAAATTAAATCCCGATCCCGGACCGTGGATTCTCCCCCGACTATACCATTCTCTCGGTCCAAACTTCCTCATACTTCGACATAGTTGGGGTCGAGATCCAAATTAAATCCCATTCCCGGACTGTGGATTCTCCCACGACTATACCGGTCTCCCGGTCCAAACTCCACTATAATTGGAAATAGTTGGGGTCGAGATCCAAATTAAATCCTGATCCGGGTTCGTGGATTCTCCACCGACTATACCGATCTCCCGGTCCATATTCCCCCATACTTGGACATTGTTGGGGTCGAGATCAAGTTAAATCCCGTTCCTGGACAGCGAATTCTCCCCCGACTATACTCTTCTCACGGTCCAAATTCCCTCATACTTTGACATAATTGGGGTCGAGATCCAAATTAAATCCCGGTCCCGGACGGCGGAATCTCCCCCGACTATACCGGTCTACTAGTCTAAACTCCCCTATACTTGGACAAAGTTGAGGTCGATATCCATGTTAAATCTCGGTCCCGGACCGCGATTTCGGTCTCCAGTTCCAAACTCCCCCATACTTGGACGTAGTTGGTGTCAAGATCCAAATTAAATTCCAGTCCCGGACCGTGGATTCTCTCCCGACTCTACCTTTCTCCTGGTCCAAACTCTCCTATACTTGGACATAGTTGGGGTCGAGGTCTAAGTTAAATCTCGGTCCCACAACGCGGATTCTCCATCGATTATTCAGGTCTCCCGGTACAAACTCCCCCATATTTGGACATAGTTAGGGTCGAGATCCGAATTAAATCCTGATCCCGGATCGCAGATTCTCCCCCGACTATAACGGTCTCCCGGTCCAAATACCCCCATACTTGGACTTTGTTGGGTGGAGATCTATGTTAAATTTTGGTCCCGACTGTGGATTCTCCCCCGACTATACCAGTATTCTGGTCCAAAATCCCCCATACTTGGACATAGTTGGGGTCGAGATCCAAGTTAAATCTCGATCCCGGACCACAGATTCTCCCCCGACTATACCGGTCTCCCAGTCAAAACTCCCCCATACTTGGGCATAGTTGGGGTCGAGATCCAAGTTAAATTCCGGTCCCGGACCGCTGATTCTCCCCCGACTATACCGATCTCTCGGTCCAAACTCCCCCATACTTGGATATAGTTGGGGTCGAGATCCAAGTTAAATCCCGGTCCCGGACCATGGATTCTCCCCCGACTATACCGGTCTCCCTGTCCAAACTCACTCATACTTGTACATAGTTTGGGTCGAAATCCAAATTAAATCTCGGTCGCTGATCGCGGATTCTCCGCTGACTATCCTGGTCTCCCGGTCCAAACTTTCCAAAACTTGGACATAGTTGGGGTCGAGATCCAAGTTAAATCCCGGTCCCGGATCGCGGATTCTCTCCCGACTATACCGTTCTCCCTTCCAAACTCCCCATACTTGGACATAGTTGGGGTCGAGGTCAAAGTTAAATCTCGGTCTCGGACTGCGAATTCTCCCCCAACTATATCGATCTCCCGGTCTAAACTCTCTCATACCTGGACATAGTTGGGGTCGAGATCCAAGTTAAATCCTGCTCTCGGACTGCGGATTCTCCCCCCTTACTTGAACGAACCTACCTGCGTCGGAGAAGTAGCTCCTAGAAGATCACAAATGTTTATAACACCTACATGGGATACTCGCCAGAGAATTCATATTCATTGAAGATTTCAAAACATTACAGTTATAGAAATAGAGCCACAGCCTACAGCTACCCCTAGGCTAAGTCAGCCATGTCTTCGTTTGGGAGGCTTTCGGTGATCTTCGACACGCTGCTGGCTGCAACCCCATTTCGCCGAGTTGCTTCATGGCGCCCGACACACCATGCTGAATCATGTTCAACATCTGGTTGTCGAGTAGCGCATAGAACTCCTCCGAGCGTAGGAAGTCTTGTCTCTTCCTCACCCAGCGTGCCTCCTCCCCGGCTAGCTCCTCCGCAAGCTCCGCCACTTTGCCCTCCAGCTGCAACTTCTCCGCATCCAGGGCCCTTTGTAGCTCGGTAGCGGCAGATTCCCAGTCGACGACGTCCGCACAGGCTTCCTCTAGCAGCGCTCGGGCAGAGGCTAGTTCTTTGGCCCATTTGGTTTTGTCCTCCGCCCGATCGTCTCGAAGAGCATCCAACACGCTCTCCAGCTCCCTGCACATGGCTTCGTGCATCTCCACCTGGGTCTTGGCTGACAACAACTCTGCCTGGTGGCTGTTCGCCTCATCCCAAGCCCTCCTGGCGGTGGTCTGAGCCTTACGCCGGTGTTTTCGCTCTGTCTTCAACTGCTGATCCGATTCAGCCAGCTTAGACCGGAGCTCCTGGACTTCCTCTTGCGCCTTGACCAACTCGAGGCATGCCTCACGGAGATCTGCGGCTTGCTGGATCTCGTCAGAGGGAGGTCCCTGGACAAGAGGAGCAGGCCGACTCTCGATCGCCGAAGGATCTCGCTCGGCAGACGACGCCCAAACCTCTAACTCAGCCAAGCGATCGCAGACTACCTTGCAGTTGGCAAAGGATCTCTTCAGGCAGTTCCCTTGCGCTATGGCCGTCTCCCATGCCTACTAGGATAGCATTTTGTTACCAAGACATAACACATACAAACCAAAACAAAGATGACTCTTACCTTCGTTAGGTCGCCGACCAAAGAGTCGGTCAGCTATAGCAAAGTCTTTTACTTGGTAGTCTCCTGAACTTTATCCCACATAGCCGCTAAAGACCCCTGACGTGTGAAGCACCGGGCCCTCTGCTCCGATCCTCCCTCCATCTCTGACGGATGATGCCCCAATCGGATGGCCGCTGCTCGGCTTGGGCCGGAGGAAGAAGTGGTCTGCGACAGTTCTTTCGGGTCTCGGGGATGGTACTTGCCACTCCCCTGAGCTCCTCCTGAGGCTCTGGACGATCCACGATAACCGGAGGAGGGCTGGCCCCGTTGCTCGCCCTTGAGGCCCGTTTCCTCGACCGCTTTATCCTCAGTTGGACGTTAGAGCCCGTCAAGGAGGTGCCCCGGGTCGGCTCCACGGGTGACCCGAGGGCATGCAGTTCTGCCACTGGAGACAGCGGCGTCTCGCGATTGTCGTGCTATCTCTTCCTCGGCCCAGATGCCCCCGACTTCTCCGACGGTACCGACTCGGGGAACGTTGGAGGGGTCCGCTCGGGCGTTGGTGATGGTTCGCCAACCGACTGTATGGGCTCCCCATTCGGAGCAGTCACCTCCGCAATCAATGTGTTCCCCCGCGTTTCCATCTCATCCTCAGACATTTTGGCAATCCGGTTGAGGGTGACCTTCAACATAGTTTCGGCTATACCAAAGAGATAAAAGTTTTAGTTAGCAATCATAGGGCTAGACAAGGAGAAAATCTTACCGAAAGGAGCCCCTAACGCCGCTGCCACTAGGATAAAGCCGAAACGATATAAAATCCCCTCCTGTAGCAATGCCCGACTGTCGAATTGTAGGTCTTTGGCCCGATTCAACGAGTCTAGATACGCTGATTCTGTTCTAAATGTCCACGAGGAGGGCACTGGAGGCAGCTCGGTGCGCCACTCGATCGGCCAAGTAACTGGGGTTGGGGGGCGCAGATAAAAGAATGGGGGTTTCCAACCCTTATGCTACGAGGGCAGGTTCTTCAAGAAACTACGGCATGGCCAGGCCATAAAGTAAAACACCCCATCTTCCATCTTCTTCGGGTAGAAGAAATAATGGAAAATGTGGGGGACCAACGAGATCCTGTATAACCTAAACACTATGACCACTCCACACAACAACCTAAAGGAGTTGGGTCCTAGCTGTGATAGAGGAATCTGGAAGTTTTCTGCGACATCCGAGAAGAAGGCGGGGATCGGGAAGCGCAGTCTGTTCATCAAATGACCCCAGAAGAAGGTTACAAAGCCGGGAGGAGGACGGTGAGGGCGATCCAGACTACTTGGGATCACTATCCGGTGGTCGACAGAGATATTATATGACGCCCTTATTTGGTCCAAGTGCCCCCCCCATTGAAGTCCGACTCCAACGACATGTGTCATAGCGAAGAAGCGCTATCCCCGGACATGACTACCAACTCAAACACACCTTATACAATGTCGAGAAGGGAGAAGAGAAACACTTACACAAAGACTACGGGTGTACAAGGGTCGGAGATTGAAAATCGCAGACACGAAGACAAATGCGTAACGATCGCAGGCCAATTAAAGAACACGCGAAAGCCTTAGGGTTTTTTTTTCGCACGGTTATATACCCTTTTCCACTACGAGCCCACCGTCCGATGACTGCAAACACTAAGAGTGGGAATAAGTCTCCGTCGCTAAATCTGGATCGAAATCTCAGGCGCCCCGAAGAATCATTACTTCAACTGTCGGCGCTTCGGTTCCTGCACCCCATCACATCCCATTAATGTCCATTACCTCGGCAAAGTACGACGGCATGGAGTTTGCACAATCCTCGAAGCAGATAGCACCTGGCCCGCTGTCACCGCCTTAACTAGTTAAAGCCTCATTTTTTCAAAACTCAAGATATCCAGTCAGTCGGACTCACGTCTCCCTTGACTGGACTTGTACAAAAGGCTTGTGATGCGGGATCGAGGTAAGCCCTCTGGGGGCCCACAATCAATGGACCACGTGTTGATGATGGGCGCAGTAACTCCATCGCCCGAGATTATCTCCGATTGGGACCATCTTCAATCGGGCGCTCCGATTGGAACCCTTTCCATCAATTGAGACGACATCGCCCGGGATTATCTCCGATCGGAGTCATCTTCAATCAGGCGCCTCAATTGGGACTCTCTCCATCAACCGGGAAGGCATCGCCCGGGATTATCTCCGATTGGGGCCATCTTCAACCAGGAACCCCGATTGGAACCCTCTCCATCAACCGGGAAGGCATCACCCGGGATTATCTCTGATCAAGGACATCTTCAACTGGGCACCCTGATTGGGGCCAAGAGACTCGTATTCTAGTTCCTTAACCCCTGGTGAGGTAAGACTCAAGTAATTCAAGACCCAAATCTCCTAAGGCCCAAGCTCATTATCAAGGGACAAGGAAAAGACTAGACCATAGGAGGCCTTGTGGAGCACGTGCCCTACTCCTGCTACATGTACAAAATACGCAAAAGATGTGGTGAGACGTAGCTCTCACCGATGTATAGTCCTCTCCATACCTTTGCCATTAAGGCTACATAGATGAAAGACGGTAGAAATAAGGTATAAAAGCACCCCTCCCCTATCACAACAGGGGGTCGAAAAAAACTCTCTTTTACCAGTACTGTTTTCCTCCACCACCACATCCTACTAACTTGAGCGTTGGAGGGATTTTGCTAGAACCACCCCCGGCAGTCCTGCTGACCCTTAGGACTCCTCTATTGTTTGTTCAGGAAACGACGGACCGCCTCTGGTTTCCCTACGTGAATCTTCCTCGACGTGGTCTAGAAGGCTTGCGACTACAGCGACCCTACCATCGGTGTTTCATCCTTCGACGCGATTCTTTGTCGGGATCAATCTTTTATTAGCGCTTCCCGATTTACCTTAGCGATCAGTGGGAAACTTCCATGAGGTTGGGCCTGTCACCCCAGGTTCGACGTCCTGACCTGGTTAATCATTTTTTATACAACAACAAATTTTCATCACATCATACCCATACAACACATAACGATACAAATACATATAAAACAAACCAACTTAAATATTTTCAAACAAATCATCATATCCAGCATTCCAAACATTCTTTTAAGTCATAATATCCAAATGACAATATCCCATATCAAAATGTCTCAAAACATCAGAAAGATACAAAAAAAGATCATCGACCTCTGGTTCTTCGGCAGACACTTCTTTCTCCTTCCAAACTTCTTCTTCTTCTTTTCCTACATCAAAAAATAAACAAATACAAAGTATCATTTTTAACAAAAATAAAATTCTTATAAACTAATACAAAAATAAATATAAACCTGACACAAGTAATGATTTGGTTGGGTGTCCGTTAACACTCTTGACATCCCAACTATAACCTGCTTGAGTTCAAAGCATGGAAAAAGAAACCCAAGGTTATTTTTGAGAGAGTAGTGATTATAACTTGTGCATACCATTTTATTTGAATATCAACAAATTAACAAGTTGAGAACATACCAGTTATACTAACGAAAAACTTCAATTTGATAGTCTTTTGAATGCTTTTTTCTTCCTGTATGATTTATGGTCATGTATTATATTGGAAACGCATGTTCTAAAGCTTCTTGACTCCGTTTTAACTCTGAATTTGCATTCTATCAAAGAAAACAAGCAAAGAGCAACTCTTCGAACTAAAAGAGTAAAAGTAATGAAATCAAATAGAAATTGAATGTGCAAATGTAAATCATGTTTATGAAAACCAAGAGAATATATGACAAACAATCCTTAAAAATATGTATAATTTATACACATTAGTGTCGCCGCCGCCCGCGCTCGTGAGTGGACATGAGGGGGTATGTCGTTGCTCGCAAGCGGCCGTGAGGGGGACGTTGTCGCTCTCGAGTGACCCTGAGGGGGACCGTCGCTGCTCGAGAGTAGCTGTGAGAGAACGCCCGCAGTTCGTTCTCTCGAGGTTGAGGACATGGAGGATGCGAGAGATACGACGGAAAGGGAAGAAACACTTTATACCCGAATTTGGGTGGATAAAAATTTGTTAACAAATACTAAATATTTCATTTCCAAATGAACAAGAATATCCTGATTTTTCCAAACAAGAAATTGAAATTAAGTTCCATCTGAAAGACGGTACAATGAATGTATTTTCTAAATCCAAATAGGCATTAGTTCCTAAACAAAGCCTAAAAACACCAA
>JBBUKS010030414.1:0-11116 GCA_038050645.1 Hedychium gardnerianum
AGTTAAGAGTTGATTAAAACTATTAATCTAAAGTATTTGATTAAACTCTAAGTTCAAAAAAAAAAAAGAAAAAACCCAATTTCTAAGTTTCTGCTTCTGCTTCTGCTTCGAAGGCTCGTGCGACGGAAAGCAAAGGCTCGCGCGATGGACGCCTTGCCGGACGGATGCCTCACCGGGCCCAGATGAGGCGTCCTAGCTCGTTGTCAGGCTAGGGCGATGCGTCCGTGCCCGCGCGATGGGTCCGGACCTGTTGTCGGGCCAGCGTGACTGTCCGGTCCGGACTCATCGTCGAGCTCGCGTGACGGGTCCGCATGGGCCACGGTACTGCAACGACCTCCACGGGTCACCTCAGTTGCGATTTTTTTTAAGTTTTTTGGTTTAGTTATTTTTTTTTTTTAAATATATATATATTTTTTATAAAATAACTATTATTAATAATAATTATACAATATTAAATTTTTTTAATAATTTTAAAATTTAATAAATATTTTATAAAATAATTTTAAATTTTAAAATTAAATATAAATTTAAAATAATCTATTTTTTTTAAAAAAAATAATTCTTAAACATTTCAAATAAATTTTTTAAAATAAAAATTTTACAAATACATTCAAAAAAATAATTTAAAATTTTCAAATAATTTTATTATTTTTATCCTTTCAAATGATTTTATAATTTTAAATTTAGTTTTGAAGTTTAAAAATTACTTATTTTTTAAAATAATTTTTATAAAAATTTAATAGGCATTATCTTACGAGAAAATATTAAAATCTAAATTCAACATCTCAAAATATAAAGCATATTTAATAATCAAATATTAATAAAATTAATATACATCTATATTTAAAATTTAAAAATATCGAAACTATTTTGGTACAATATGATACCGAAATCATATCGTTCCAGTCCGGGACCGCAACTCCGGCACGGCTCGAAATTTTAAACCATGAGTCTAATGACTAACCCCGATGCTGTTGCCCAAAAATGAGAATCTCAAGATTATAATCACTCTTAATCTCTCACAACCCAGATAGATTACAAATCTTTAACTTCTCTATGCCCTTTATTTTAGAGTCCACCTTACCAAAAGTTAGTAGTTCCTTGGATACATCAAGCCGTCCTTCTCTGCTCACCTATAAGTCCACTTTATTATGGATTTCTGAGCCATCAAACACGGACCATCTAACTTGACTGTGTGAAGTCAAGCATCCCTATAACTCGACCATGTTCAGTTACAAGTTTTCCAAGCTCCATATTCACTTTGCCAAACTTCTATGCATTTGATAAATTTAACACTTTGCCAAATACATCAAAACAACTTTATTGAATTTGACTACTTAGGAGCATCATTGCACCATGTATATCATTAGTAAATTATGTGTGGGACTTTTGTTACTTGCATATGATAAATTTTCATATGTTATGTTATGGTAAATATTTGACTATAGTTTTGGTCAGATTTCTTTTGTCATTTGTATAGCTTATGGAGTTCATGGCAGGAAGATGAAACAAATTATTTTAAATGCTTACTCATAATCTCTTGTTATTGGTGCTTCCTTAATTTCTCATTCCTATTCTTGAAAATTGTTAATTTTGGTTATATATGTTTTTTATTTCAACAATTAGCAATACAGAAGTTTCACCTTGGCTGGTACCTTATGTTGTTTTTTGGGTTGAATTCCAACAGGTACAAGAAAAGAAGATCAAACAAGTTTCTGAGATGAATTTAGATGCTTCCATGATTGTGGGAAATGGTTGCAGTGGTACCTCAACCACAAGTGGTCCTAGACTGGGTCTTTCTAATGGATGTGCTAGAAGCAATTTTAACTATTTGAGCAATGATTTGTCCTTCCCTCCAGGAGGATTTCCGTCACTACGTTTACCAGTGGTAGTTGTACTTAAGACATTGATTATATCTTTTCACATGGATTAAAATCATCTTATAAACATGGATCAAAATCATAATATATAAAATAGATGTGCCCTCAATAAGCATCTCTTTGGATACAATATTATGTACATGTGTTTAGGTACTTGTAGTATATATGTATATGTGAATGTATGCACGTACTCATGTAGGTATATACATACATACTCGTATGTACATATATGTATGTATGTATATGTATCTATGTAGTTCATATCTAGGTAAACACATGCATATGTTACATTCTTTGATATCTTGCTGTTTATTCATTGTGGCCTGTTTTATGATGATCTTATTTCACTAGTACAATTTTGAAGCCAGGCAAATTGAATGAGTGGCTGTATTTGATGGGGTTAGCTCATGCTCTGCAAATGCCTATTTCTTATATATAGGTAACTAGCCAAGAGAAGAGCCTTGTTGCTAGATGTAGAAGGATATACACTCATGCTCATGATTACCACATAAACTCCATTTCAAATAACAGGTTTATCCATCTCCAGCTCTTAGTGTCCTGGTTATTTATGCTGTTCCTTTTGTGCTTTATATTGTAATTTCAATATATGTTGCAACCTACTATCTCTTTATCTTTAATATTTCATATATTTCATTTCATGTGTGCATTGTCACAATTGGTATACTGGCATAAGCTCCATTTTTGGAACTCATAACTAGATAAGTTGAGTGAATTTGTGTCAAAGAAGTGTAAGTAGCAATAGGGTGACAAAAAATTAATTAACATAAATAAAAGAGATCAATCATGATTGCTAAACTTACAGCTTAACTCTAGACTTATTTATAGGATAAAATCCACGTAATCCATCACAAAGGCTGGACAAAAGATTTGACCTTGCCATATCATTGTTCTCTGCTTATGGTTGTTATGTGTACTTCTACCTATTTACAGTTTTACCACATATGCATCCTGATGCTTGAGGTTCTTGGTCATATTAGGCTTTATTGTTATTGCCTATTGTCTATGTTAGTTTTGATAATTTTTTCTGAACTTATGGACTATTTTGCTCCACAGTGATGGTGAGACATTTATATCAGCAGATGATCTTCGAATCAATTTATGGAATTTGGAAATTAGCACCCAGAGCTTTAATATTGTCGATGTGAAACCAACAAATATGGAAGATTTGACTGGTATTTAGTCTATTCATGTGGGTGTTGTTTTAACAGTATAGTTGGAACTTGGAAGTACCCATGCTTTAACATGTTAAAAAAGCATTTTTTTTCCTTACTTGCTTGACTGAACTATCTCCTAGAGAACGCTATTATCACTTTAGCATGCTCGGTGTTGCCTATTCTGCATAGCCTGTCTTTGTTCTTATCCAAGGATTTTTCTGCTGATTCTGTAGTTTTGTCATTTAGAATGAGGCTGATTCTCTTTTCCTTCTTTTACTTAACAATCCATCCAAAGTTCCCAAGGAAAATTGTCTGTTGGTGTACCTATAACCCATGTTAAGTATACCAAAATTTGTATCAGTTTTTAATATATTGAAAGTTAAATTTACATTTTGATATCAAAATTAATATTGCGTGATTTAGAGTTTTAAACTAAAAAGGTTTTGCCCCCTTGTTTGAAAGGATTTTTTTTCTCTTCAAAATATTATTATTAATTTTCTGATGTTCTAATAATGTGTTGATAGACAAATGACACCAAAACAATAAACCTTAGATCCATCTTGGAGATATGCATGCTATCTTAACCTGAACGTTGGAACAATTTGTAATATATTACTGTCAAATATTAATGCAAATGATCCTTTAATTGATCTATACTTGTATCTGAAAATAAATAAATATAGAAACTGGATCAACATGGTGAGTTACCTAAATTGTTTCATTCTGGTTAAAACTCGAAACTCTAGCATGCATTGAGATTTTAAATCTTAGGATACTCATCCACTTATTCTCTCTCTCCCTTTTTTAGACACAAGTTAAAAAAATTCACTCATTTACTATGGAAATCATTTGCCTGCTTTCCCTCTAGCTCAGGCAATCTCTGTTTATAAGTACTTTTTTCTCTCCACTTTGAGTACCTTTGTTTATTAATTTTTGTGAGGAAGCATGATTTCCATAAATTATGCGCTATGATAGCATAGCTAGTTTCCATAAAAATTTATTTAGTTTTTTAGATAAGGCTGTACAAAAGTCTTAAAAAGTCCAATTTTTTTTAGAAAAGTTTGCTTTTTTATGAGAATAAGTTGTGATATAATTTTATAAAAAGGAGTTGGTATCCCATTTATTAGACAAGTTTTCAATTAATATAATTTTCAATTTCAACATGGTATTAGGGTTTAGGTCTTAGTACTAGTTATTCTTTAATTCACCATTATCTTTAACACTGCCCTCATCCACTAATCATTCGCATTTCGATACCTAGTTTGGTTCCTTCTCTCGTTATTTTTCCCTTACATAAAAGAAGTTAATTCTTAATATTGCAACCTAATGTATCCTCTCTTTATCTTCATGTGTTCTTAATCTTATGTTCCTTTACTCTAGTACTTCTACTCTGTTTTTGTCTATATTTTCTATTATAATTTCCTTGTCTTGTTTGTCCTCTTTCTCTTTCTGCCATCGCTTGTTAACCCATATATATATTTTTCTTTCTGATTTGCATGTAAAAAAACTAAAAAAAATAGTATGAAATTCTTTCTCCATCCACTGATTGCCTCATCTCAACTCAAGAACTTTAACTCAATTCCCTTTCGGAACTCGTGTAAGTGATGACAGGGTATGGTGAACTAAGATGCTTGTTCATTAAGTAATGTCTACTGACACAGTACTTTTTTGATGAGGATGGTAACACTTGTACCCAATGTTTGGATAGAATGTTTCCATTGGACTCTTAAACTCCAAGAACCATCTATGAAGGTGAGTAACAGGGAAAATTTCTAACAATTTTCACTTCTTTCTTGTTTGGATAGAATGTTTCCATTGGACTCTTAAACTCCAAGAACCATCTATGAAGGCGAGTAACAGAAGGTTTGTAACAGGGAAAATTTCTAACAATTTTCACTTCTTTCTTGTTTGGTAACTGACTGGTAAATCACATTGGTAATATATGCCTGCTCTCGTATTAGTTCTACTCGAAACTGAGAATAATTTGCATGTGCAGCCCTGAGAACTTTAAGTTGACCTATGTGACTATACTACTCCTTTGTCATGACTGATTTATTGAAATCCTGGTTTGAGTTACCCTTTGTCTTGCCTTGAACCTTCTTACCTCAGCTGAATTAAGTTTAGTCGACGAAACTTCCACTTGTTGTGGTCGAGGTTTTCTCTTTTGATGGAATGATCATGATCCATTCATATTCATATTCATGTTTCCATATGATCAAGTCTGAAGAGGAGGAATTCAATTGGGAAGAGCTTTACCCAAACCTTTAATTATAGTTGAGGCCAAGCTTGGGAAGATTAGGACTGGGTACTGTGTTCTAAAGTCTTATTTACTTCATGCCGCCTTTAGGATGGGTAAGTCATTTGCTTTACCACCCAACTGCTTAGTCAAACCTAAATTAAGAAGTTCCTTGTCAAACCTAAATTAAGAAGTTCCTTACCTATCAGGAGGAAAGAGGTGAGCCTGTGGACCATAAAAGACAAATCTGAATTAGAAAGTCCTATTCCCTTATTATCAAGAGGAAAACAAACTAACAATATCCTATGGTGACATCTATTAAACTGATAATCTGGGGATGCACTATGGAGGTGAACTGCAATCGATTGCCACAGTTTGAACTTTGAATAAGATTTCTTGTACTTGACACTTATAAGTTGATTCCTATTATCAATTAACTAGAATTCTGAGTAGCTCGAAGCAGGTTTGTATGCCTTTCGATAAGAAATCATATATATATTTCTGGGATATGTTTGACCATCTTTTACTTCTACTCACTTAGGAAAATGATTAACTTCCACAACCAAAGTCTCTCTGTCTTTTCCTTCTGGAAAGGGTCCCAAATTCCAATATCTAATTGGTAAATGGCCAAACACAGTCAAGAGGAGAGCTTCATCATTGGCTATTGGACGCTCTTGCCAAATTTTATGTTACATAATCCTCTCTTAAAGTCTAGTGAGGCATATTTTTCTTAAATTGTCTTTTCATTTTATGTCAATGTGTGATGAGTTCTTGTTCATCTTGGCCTCTAATGCTCTAGACATATTGCTAATAATTTTTAGTGGGTGCACTAAGTGTAAGTTTGACAAATCGTACTCGTTTAATGGAGGTTAAATTATATTAGTCAAAATGATTTTTAATATTGTCAACCAATAAACAAATATATTACAGTCCATGCTTCCATCAAAAATAGGAGCATCTTTCCTAACATGTGGTTCACAACAACTACTATTTTTTTATAAAAAAATAATTAAATTCTTCTCTAAACATGAGATGGTATGTTTGTTGTCCATAAATTTAACCGGGTATGCAGAATAATCATTAGTCGTTAAGATCATTATCCACATGAATATAATGTGGTTGATATCTCTAGCTCCTATAATTTATATCTTGTATATATTTACTGGTTGTTATAGTAGTTCTATTATCAAGTTAATAATGATAATTATAAAATAAAATAATGTGATAAAATTTAAATGATGTAGAACAATATAATAAATGGTTAACATAGGAGAATAATTAAAGTGATGATGGATGGATGATGACTAAACTAAATATGAAAAATTTATTTGATGGATGAAGACTAAACTAAATAGGAAATCTTTTTTTAATGGATAATGATTAAACTAAATGAGTATTTGTGGATGATGACTAAACTAAATTGGTGACTAAATGATGTTATTTTTTGATTTTTACAAATAAGGTGATAATATAAATAAAGTTGTGAAAAAATTAATTAAATGCGAGCAATTTAAAATTACCAACTAAATAAACAAAAGTCAATTTTTAAGAAGAGGAAATGTATTTATATCTAGATGATGTGAGCTTCATTGATATTGAAGTTGCTTGAATTTTGAGTTGGATCAATAGATGAAGTTACTCAATCCGCTCTTTATTGGATTTAGAAGAGATAACCATTTTCTTATAGACTAAAATTTCAAAGCTGAATTAAATCTTTTAGCAATTCTATTGACTCTTAGTTGCGTCAGTGTATGTTGTTTTAGATCAGGGAGAGCTATGGTTATAGACGACATGATTAGTTGGTTTTTGTTATGCCTTAGAGGGAACATGAGGATTAGGGCATCAAGACGGAGGCAACAATGATTTTGGTGTGGATCGAAGCAAGGCATAGAGATGACAATGCAGTTATGCTACTGATGGATGATAGTGACGATGCTGGAAAGAGGTACTTATGGTGAAGAGTTTACAGCATAGTCCTAGTGGCAGTAGTTAACAATACGATGAGTAGTCGTCTGTTAGCAAGGCTCGACAGAGGTGTGCAATCTGAGGTGGATGCGATCAAGACTTGCTTTGACAAGCCGAAGGTGAGGTTAGTGGATCAGAAAAGAAGTAGCCGAACAAAGATTATGGTGTGACATTTGAGAAAACAATGATGTCTTGACTTAGTCGATGGCAACTACGATCAACTTTATTGGCAGCGGTGGAAGCAAGCAATGGTTAACAATCTAGCCAATGCAAGAGGCGTTAGGTGGAGATGGCAAACGACATTGGATAGGTGATATGAGTTGTCTGACAGGGTGAGACTCATGTGGAGTAGTAAGGTGAAAGAACAACAACATGGAAGCTAACACAGACGACATTTGATGCTAATTTATTGCTTTTTAATAATGCAAAGAAGGAAATAAATTAACATAAAAAGACTATAATTGAAAAACATAAATTGAAGACATTTCTAGAGTGACATTTTAGCAATAAAAGAAAATAAACTGAAGTATATTCGATAATCAAGCAGCTACAATAAATTAAAGATTTGGATTGTTTTGTCATTTTAGTTATAATCCCTATTAAAATTATTATATTTCCTTATTTAGAATATTTATTTCTATATATAATGTTGAGTTAAGCGTATAAAAGGAGTCTAGAGTCTTGTAATAGAAGTTCCACTTTTCTTTTCTGCAGGAAAGTTTACTCTTTTAGGTGAGGATTGTGTCTTTGTTTGTCTGTTGTGCTGTGTCATTTCCATCACTAGATCGATCTTAGATCAGTCGACTGTCCAATCGACTCAACCACGAATGTTTCTGTTTGTTGGTGGAATTCAATATCTCATTCTGAGCAGGATGTTACCTCATTTCACTTCATCTATCTGATCACCAGTTTGAACAAAAGTAGCATTTTACTACTATGATTTTAATAACCTGGTTACTTGCATAGATGATTCACTTTTGAAAATGTGATCCGATAGCAGTTAGAATGTTTTAAATAGTATAAAGATGGCTGTATATGGTTCTGAAAAAATCTTACCATTTTTGAAATATCCAAGTTGATTGCCTTGTCTGTTCATAAATTTGTCTGACAATTCTTTACTCCATTTTTCCATTAGTATCAACATTTGTTTATCTTTTTTTTTACTGGTCATGTTTCAATGAACTTATGGTCATTTCAGCTCTCACATTTATAGGTTCTAGCAGCCTTTCTTGCATTATTTTGTGTACTTTTATGTTCTATTTGTTCTATTCCCCATTATGTTGTAACCCTATATAACTACCTTATATTATATTTCAGAGGTTATAACTTCTGCTGAATTTCATCCGATCCAGTGTAATATGCTGGCATATAGTAGCTCAAAGGGATCAATTCGTCTTATAGACTTGCGTCAATCGGCCCTATGTGATAATCATTCGAAGTTGTAAGGAAACATGGCCTCTCCTTTCAAATCTAACATTTCTTGATAGAAAATAAGATAACATGAGCCAAGATTGCTCCCAAGTTGCATGCATTTTGTATATAACTGATGAGACATTCTTCTACACAGGTTTGAGAATCATGAGGCACCTGCTTCAAGGTCTTTTTTCACTGAGATTATTGCCTCAATTTCAGATGTCAAATTTGCTAAGGATGGAAGACATATCTTATGTCGGGATTATATGACTCTTAAGGTTCATCCTTGCTGATCACTGTTTCTTCACTTTTCATTTTTCTGGGGAATCTTCTACTGCAAGAAATATATTTCTAAAAGATTGCCTTAGTTCAGCACCATGTCTATCCAGTTTTTATATTAGCATAATGCATTGATAAATCATACATGAGAGGGGCATCTAGCTCCTACAGGTTGGTGCAGTTGATACCTATATGGGTGGCTGCTCTAATAGGTCTTAGGGTTAATTCTCAGCGGGTGCAAAATGCCTCACTGGGTGCCTGACCTCCCCCATGCAAAGGGCCTGCTATGCTAGGGCAAATGCCCCCTTGATTTACCTTCTTCCAGAGAGTGTGAGGCCGTCCTGGAGGGGCCACTAAGATAACGGCTTCACCTTTTTTTGCTTCAATGAGAGGGGCATCTAATTGGAAACTTGAAGTATACAATCTCCACATTACATATTCTTCTGTATCTGATGTATAGCATGATTAGGCTATTTTTACTAAGGACATCAGAACAATTTCTTTATCAATGTGGTGCTTGTAAAGGAAGCACAAATCTTTTTATCTTCTGGTGCAATGAGATAACCCACGGTTGCATAGAAACATAAACAACGACAATCATGACTTATAAGGTGTCCACTAAGAATATTAAGAATAAACTGGATGCATTTTCTATATCTTAAGCCTATAAGAGAATTGATCATCCTAACTAATTTGACATAGCACTAGTGCAGAGTTCCTGTGTACAAATCTTTTAAAAGATAAAAGAGAAACTCTCCTCCCTGTTAAGTCAAGATGCCAGTACAAGTGTAGATTGATTTTTTTAATGATCAAATACTCGAATCCCTGATTATTGGGATAAACTATATGATTCTTTTCCCCTATGTTTGTGAAGGTAATATTTGGTAATGAAGATATTATTCTTCCATAAGTGAAAAAGGATGTTATACATTGCCAAATATATAACCTTTCATGGAACTTAAAGTTCCTTCTATCAAAAGGCTAACTACTATGTCAGTTCCTTTGCTTTAGTATGATAAGTAGAAGACCCAGCGAAGAATAGTAAAGGCACTAAGTTAAATACTTCTAGCTATTGTAATATGTCCAGAGATTCGCTTTTCTGGTTATTTTCCTTTATATATAGTTGCTTATCTTTTGTTCATTATTCCATCTATTAGATTGTTACAGTTATTTCAATTATCCATCTCTAATATTTGGTTCAAGTAAAATGCTATAATAGAAATATAACATTTGTGTCTCTCTAACCTTTTAAGTCTCTTTCCTTGAATTTGTTTTCTTACAGCTTTGGGATATAAATATGGATTCAACTCCAGTTGCTACCTTTCAGGTTCATGAGTACTTGAGGCCAAAGGTGAATTATCTCTTTTAAATACACATAGGAATAATTACATCATGTTTATTGTAATATTTATGGATGAAATTTTGTTTCAACTATATATATTGATATGCAGTTATGCGATCTATATGAGAATGACTCAATTTTTGACAAATTTGAGTGTTGTCTTAGTGGAGACGGGTTTCGTGTGGCAACTGGTTCTTACAGGTATTTTGCTCTGATTGTTCCTTCTGATGACTGACTCGTCTAGGATTCAATAATAATGTTGCATCCTTCATTTGCAGTAATCTTTTTCGTGTATTTGGTTGTGTTCCTGGAAGTGATGAAGCTACAATTTTGGAAGCCAGTAAAAATCCAATGAGGTGACGTCTCAATCTTCTCATTATACTTATTACCTTTATCAAATGCATACTCGATCATGATTGAGGTTCTGATACACATTATAGTCATCTTTTTGAATTGGTCTTCTGAGGAAAAGAACAAGTGATTTTAATGCTATGTTTACTTGGGAGGATGGAAATAAAAACTGTGGAAAGATTTCCGTAGTGGAAATCTTTCCCCTATTTACTTCGTAAAAAGGATGAATTGTTTTCCTTTCTTTTGTTTATCATTTTTTGATATTTTTAAATTTGTCTCAAATTTCTCAAATTCAGTGTTGTAAATGACGATAAGTGGTGGCAAGGCGGTTAGTGACCGCCTACCGCCTCGGCCGCCTAGGCGGTTGATTTTTATTATTATTTTTTATATATAATATTAACTCTTTTCTCTCCACGTGCTCTTCCCTCCCTTTCCTTTGGTCAAGCCCTTTTTAGAACTATCTCCCCTATCTCAT
>JBBUKS010030435.1:0-11116 GCA_038050645.1 Hedychium gardnerianum
GTTCCTGCCCTCCCTTATGCACTAGTCACTGTTCGGGCTAGCTAGACTAGCCTCCGTGATTTACCTCCTCCGTGTTGGTCCTGGGACGGGCTGGCGAGGGCGCTGGGGGTGAGCGTTTCGCCTTTTGCCACCATTTAGGAATATAAGTCATTCCATGTTGGTCCTGGATGGATTGGCGGGGGCATTGGGGGCGAGCGTTTCTCCTTTTACCACCATTTAGGAATATAAGTCGTCCCCACGAGATGAGTTGATGGCTAGCGCATGAGGTGTTGTCACCATGAGATCTTGGAGTCAAATCCTGACTAGTAGCCAGGTTCCTGTTCTCCCTTATGCACTAGTCACTGTTCAGGCTAGTAGCTACCGTAATTTACCTCCTCCGTGTTGGTCTTGGGACAGACAGACGGGGGCGTTGGGGGCGAGTGTTTTACCTTTTACCACCATTTAGGAATATAAGTCTTTACGGAATGGGTTGATGGCTAGTGCATGGAGCGTTATCATTATGAGGTCTGAGAGTCAAATTTTGGCTAGTAGCCAGATTTCTATCCTTCCTCATGCACTGGTCATTATCCGAGCTAGTAAACTAGCCCCTGTGATTTATCTCCTTCGTGTTGATCCTGAGACGGACTGGCGAGGATACTAGGAGCGAACGTTTCGCCTTTTGTCATCATTTGTTAGGAATATAATCAAAATATCATGTTAAAAAATATCATGAGTTAATCTAATTAGATCTTATTAGATTACTAAATTAATCTAATTGAATCTTAAATTTATTGAATTAATAATTAATCAAATATTTGTTTGATTTTTTATATAAGCTCAAACTAAATAAGTCCATTTTATTAGATAATGTCTTAATAAATAAGCTAGACTTGACCACGATATTAGATAAAGTTTTATTAAATAAGACTTGATCATATTATTAGATAAAATCTTATTAGATAAGACTTGACCGTATTTTATCTGATAAGATAAACCCTAATAGTTAGGGTTTAATCTTAATTTATATATCTACGTATAAAGCTAGCACTGGTGATTATGCGTGAGAAAGGGATATTACGACCACTCCAACTGTGCTCATGAGACAAACGACTGTTGTGCTCATGTGGATATCGCTAGAGGCACAAACATATTGATCGTGCTTAGATTGGCTAGACTCTCTAGATATGCAAAAGAGTTTCACGTATCAAGAGGTATTTTTCTATACCAAAAGTGTAATATGAATTCACATGAATCTCTGATGGATTCCTTTTCACTGTGCATTTTTCTTGTTTAATTTTTGCACTGAACCAACATGATCATCATTCAACATACCATCATATCGTGGCCCCTTGCCTACTATGAGTCATGAATGACATAGCAAGGTGTTTGATCTCCCTCAGTCTACTGGTGCCATGAGTGTGTTGGGAATATAATCAAAGTTTATAGATGGTGAAAAGTATTAGAGGAGAGGAGTGGTCTCGATTGACCGGATGCTTGAGGGGAGACCCAGAACGGGTCAAGAGTGACCGGATGCTTGAGGGAAAGCCCGGACAATGAGAATAATGATGGATTTTTTTTAGGAGAAGATTGTTGGGAATACAATCAAAGTCTAATATTAAAAATACATGAAAAAAGATCATGGGTTTATAATTTGAAAAATATCTCTATTGATATGATATTTTTTGGGTAAAATTCAAAAATAAATCCACGAAGACCTCATACTCCCGGTAGTGAATCAATCCACCTATATCCAAGAAGCATGTGTATACTCTCTAGGGCGCCCAACTATCATAATTTTGTAACGTATTTTGTAAGAGATTATTTTCACGATTCGAACCTATGATATGAAAGTCATATGATAATAATTTTATTGTTATATCAAAACCTTTTTTTGTTTAGGGACCATAACAAAAATTATTATTTCATTACCTCAAGTTAATAATTTGATACTTGGTAGTAAAAAGGCGAAATGTTCGCCCCAGCGCTCCTGTCAGTTCATTCCAAGATTAACACGGAGGAGGTAAATTATGAAGGCTAGTCTAACTAGCCCGAACAATGACTAATACATGAAAAAAAAATAAAAATTTAACTACTAATCAAAATTTAATTCTCAAACTTCATAATAATAATAATATCTCATATATTAATGATCCGTCATTTTACGAGAACAAAGAGTCAATGAATGTGCATGTGATGAGGCAATGGTTGGTTCCCGTAGCCATGTGTTTCATTCACATGGCTCCCATTGTACGTTGCTTTCGTGAAAAAGAGTTACTTTTCCTTTTAAAATAAAAGGCTCTATTTCCTTTCATGAAAACATCAACACTAATATATACAAAGACAAACAATTGCATCTTGTTCAGATGTCTGTACCTTAGGCTTCTCCACTTAAGTATTGTATGGCATTAAGCTAATTAATCCAAGATACTTATCTGAATCATACTGAAATAAACACATTTATCCAACAAAAATATGATCAATTAGAGGGTAGCAGGGCAGGTTTGCTTGTAAACACATCAATACAATATAAGCTGAACATTCCTTGTAAACAAAATTTAGTGGCAGATTTATCACTATAAAAACAGAGTGTTTGTCAGTACCGGAAGAGCTCAACAAAGAGAGCCCACTGCTCTTGCTCGATCGATCTCGGCGAGAGATGGCGCGCATAAGCATCTTCTCCGGCTGCAAAGTGAACTCCACCGTACCCTCAGGCAGCCAAACAAACGGCGGAGCCACCGCCCCCGCCAGTGGCTGCAGCTCAAACTGCTGCCTCATGAGACTGATGAGGAAGTTCAGGAAGCAGAGCAAGAGGCTGTGCATGGCCACGACGCCCACCGCATTCCGCTGCCATTACGATCCTTCGGGGTACTCCAAAAACTTCGATCGAAGTGGATTTGGGACGGCGATCGACGACGAAGACGAAGATTCCTTTGCGCAAGTTTACTACTCTTTCTCGTCGAGGTTCGTCAAGTGTTCATCCTCCTGCCGAAGGATGCCTGGTTCTGAGCTTGTAAGAAGCAGCAATGAACTCTAAATTTGAAGGGGAACTTAATGCGTCCGGTTTGCCATTTTGCTCGTTCATGAGAGCTACAGATCAGGAGCCCTGAGTTCAATTATTGGTTGCAATGCCAAATAATTATTATTTTAAATTTATTTTAAATGATCCAAAACTTCTAGATTTCATATCTGTTATCAAAATGGCCCTCCAATGGATCAAGAGGAGGGAAAAATCAGCAAATCTTCTACTGCCTGTTTATGCTGTTAAATGAACAATATGCTAGGCAAGACTTCCTTACATTAGATTGGGTTATATTTTTTAATTAACATATTTATTTAACTTAATCTTTACATTTCATCAAGTCTGAACCCACTGAAAAAAATTATTTATATAAATTTTTTTACTCGTAGCATTTTATATATCATCATTTATATTTAAATAAATTTTATTTTATTATTACTAATTATTTTTTTTTTATCTTCCTCTTTCTTGTCTAAATTTTATTTGTCTTTTTCTCTAATTTAATGTACATATTTATCATAATTTTACATCACTTAATTAAAATATTTATTGATTATTTATATATCTATATCATCTTAAATATATATATTTTTTAAAAATCTCGATAGTTGTAACTCCGAAAATATAATATAATATTAAATTTATCTACAAGGAAAATATTTCATATTAAATATAATATTTATAAAAATGTATGTTTGATTACCAAGAAAATGAAAGTTAACGTCCACACGAAACTTTGCTAATTTAACAAATTTTCCACGTGACGTTTTGCTAATTTAACAAATTTCATGTTGGCATCCATTTGGTTTATGTTAGACTCGTTAATTTGTTAGATTATTAATGTTAAGTATTGTATTTTATAATAATAATAATAATAATAATAATAATAATAAATAAATAAATAAATTGAATCGTGAAATGAGAGCGCTCCATTAAAATTAAATTGAATTCAAATTAAATTTATATTATCATCGAGTGGGTACCTCTCGATATGCACAAATTTACCTCATGGACATGACAATTAAATCTAGCACAGTTGATATAAGTTCTATCAGATGTAACACAGCAATATAAAGTTTATCTAATACTATACAATTAAAATAAACTCTTGAAATTCTAGCAAAATATTTTAAAAAATAAAAATCATATAACTGAAGAAATGATTTAGGAGAAATACAGTACACTATTACAGGTCAATTAATTTGATACGTTGGATTTTTAATTTTACTTCTATCCATAATTAGAAAGTTAAGTGAGAAGCAAACAACTTTAAAACCTATAAAATTGTAACATTTAGAAAGGGAGTCTTGGTCAATTATAAAGTTGTTGTTGTTGGATTTTATTTTGTGAGCTTACTTATAATTTGTACATGCGAATATATGTCATTAAGTGATCTAACTTAAGTTCATTGGATTTATGATTATTGGATATGAGATTTATATGTATAGAATCTATAACCCGTGCTATTATCATCTATATAGGATGATAATGGATATGGGTCCACTATAAATTGGAATTGGTCTCTGTTGGATTTGGTATTCTAACATAATTCTTTGATCTCCAACGGTGAAGAGTTTTCAGCATCGTCAACCTAACTCCTTCAGAAGACTGCTCCCTTCTTCTTCTCCACGAGATTTCGGATCGAGAGGATGACGCTCTTGAGATAATGGCTCTTTTATTGCATTCAAGTCCATTGTCTTACCTTTTGTTTTTATTTTCTACTATAGAATTCAATGATACTAGATCTTCTTCTTGTTTTCCTATATTGAGTTCTTGTATGTTTCTAGAATTCATGTGGTTAGGAGAAAACTCAACATCTAACAAGTGGTATCAGAGTCACAGTTGTTTCATCGTTTTCTATAGCGATAAAGTTAGGGTTTTCATCGTTTTTGTTATTTTTATGCTAGATCAGGTTTTGCTAGGGTAAAACAGTGTTTGTTTATCGAGAACCCTAGAAAAGAAAACCTAGGATATAAGTTATTCACGATCCCAAATCATAAAGAATAGAGGCGGTCCTAAAATCGTCGTTATTTTTTTTGGGAAAAATCATCATGTAAAACATGTGCCGACTATAGCGATTTTTGTGAAGAATGGCGTGTTTTTCTTGATTTTTCTCATTTTTCGCGAAGAAGACAAAGAACAACAGTAACCACTACCATTTTTTGTGAAAATAGTCACATTTAATCTGTGAATAAAAGTTTAGGGTTTCGCCATGACCCAACACGATCGTGGTGGCCAACACGGCCAGGTCGTGTCGTGCGCTTGATGTTTCACTCGTGACGCACCACGACAGTGTTGCCCAACACGATTAGCCTGTGTTGAGTGTTGTATGACCAAACACGGTCGTGTCAAATGACACGGTCGGGTCATGTCAGGCGCTAAACCCGCTGACACAACCGTGCTGTCCAACATAGTTGTGCTGCCCAACACAACTATGCTACCCAACACGGCCATGTCAATTAACACAGCCAAAACATTTTAGGTGCTTGCTCCACCGCTTGGGTTTTCACTAAGGACCACTTGGGAATCACTAGTGGAGCAAGTTTTTTCTGTTTGATTAGGTTGCCTAGGGTTTTCTTCAGTCTATCTACACACGTGCTATTAAATTGAACTATTGTGTCAGGCCAAAGAAAGACACTTTAGGTAGGTTTAAAACATATGTGTCGGTAGATGTATATCTATGCTAAAAGTAATTGCCCCAAAGAAAAATTACTTTTAAGCTAGATATATGTTTAAGAGTAGTTTACAATTAAAGAACAAAATATTATTTGTTCAGATCATGCACATAATATGTCGATCCAAAGAAAAACATATTAGGTGGTTGTGAGCTATGGTTTCGTATGACTCATATAAAGTGTTAGTTATGCACATAATGTGGTGAGTTATACTAGAGAGTACCGCTAACAAATTATATTTTATTCCAAAAATTAAAATATAATATTATATTTGGTATCTCATAAAAAGCTCATTCATATGAATATTTTATTGCATAATTTTATAATATATATTAACTTATCTATCCTTGCTCTTGGCCTTAATTAAATCGTGATCTTATGGTGTTTTCTCTTTTTAATTCAATGTAATCAGTAACTGCCAACATTAACAACATCTCCACATTAACTATATCAAACTTGCAGGATGAAAAGAGTACATAATCATAGTCTTGGGATACATGAACTTAGACTATATATTGAGATACGATCGTCTCATACCCCTGACTAGTGCGAGCACTATAGAGTAGAGGGATGAATTTGAAAAATGTGAGCGATCAAACTACATGAGTCTATGTATCATGAGACTTTCAATTCCGACTCCAATAAAGGGCTCAATAATTGAAGGGGATGATGCTAGGAGTTTCTTAAATCAACTGGCAGACCGATTTGCTTCAAACGAAAAGGTCGAGATTATCACACTTCTTTTGAAGTTGGTGTTCATTCAGTATAATGGCAAAGGAAATGTAAACGAGTACATTATGAAGATGTCTAATATTGCCACAAGTCTAAAAGCACTAAACCTTGAAATGTTTGAGAGTATGTTAGCGCATTTAGTCTTGATGTCTCTGTCTGCACGATTCACTTCTTTTAATATCTCATATAATATTCAAAAGAAAAAGTGGACATTGAATGAGCTTATTGCTCAATGCATGCAAGAGGAGGAGAGACTAAGACGTGAGACATCTAAGAGTGCTTAATTAGTATCTGGTTCTCAAGGTTCGAGAAAGAAGTGAAAGAGCATCAATAATAAGGGTAAAGGTAAACAAACTGCAAATTTTGGAGGTTATGGCCATAAGAAGCATAAGAAACAGGAATCCACTTGTTTCTTTTGTAAAAAGAAAGGTCATATGAAAAAAGACTGTCCAAAATACGCCAACTGACGTATTAAAAAAGGTAAACTTGTAAACTTTGTAAGTTCGAAAATCAATTTAGTTATAGAACCTACTGACACTTAGTAGATAGATACCAGTGTTACTACTCACATAAGTGTCACTATGTAGGGTTGTTTCAGAAGTTGACTTTCGCTTAGTGGTAAAAGATACATCTATATTGGGAATGACAAGAAGACTAAAGTAGAGTCCATGTTGGTGCAGGGGGCACTAGAATCGAATATATATTTTGATGTTGTCAAAGGTTCAAGTTAAGTCTTATTGTTATTTGATAAATTGATCAAGTATACAAGATGCTCAAATCAAATCAAGGAAATACGAAGTGATCAAATCAAATCATGCAAGAAAGGAAGTTACAGGTTCCATCGATGGATCAGCAGGATCAATCGATCGAACCGCGTGATTTATGGGATCGGATGGATCGGATCAAAACAAAGAAGGAAAGGCGTGGGGTTTAGTTGACAGATAGGAGGTTCAGTCGATGGAAAGGTTCAATCGACTAAACGTGGTTTCAGCCAACCGAAGATGCCTATAAAAGAAGACATCGGGATCCGAGCTGAGCAACTATCCATTCATTCAACTCACTCATTGCCATTCACGTCTCTATTGCGACTACTCATGCAAGCTACAACCACTATACTTGTTGTAGTATCCATATACTTGTTGTCGGTATTCATTATTGTACTTGCATAGTATGTTAGTATATATCTCATACTTGTACGACCTTGCTTCTTCTCCAAAAGTTTTCGGAGAGAAGAACTATATTATATTGCCCATCTAAAACGGCTAAGGGTCGCGAACCTTGGAGTAGTAGTCGTTGGACTACGAACCAAGTAAAACTAAACTGTTTACTTGTTTTTATTTTCCTCTACTATTACTTTGATTCAATTTTACAAAACGAAAAGATAAGATTTTAATCGAACGAGATTCACCCCCCTCTCTCGTTTCCTACAATCCAACAATTGGTATCAGAGTAAGGTTGCTCTAAAAAGACTTAACAATCTTTCTAGTTTTTCTTATCTTTTCTTTAAATTTTTTTGTTCATACTTTTATCTCGCACTACTAATCCCAAGACAAAGTCTTGGAATTTTTTTTTCTATTTATATCTTTTTTTTGTAAGAATATCAATGTCACCAAGAAGGATATAGCACTGTCCATTCTCCACTATTCAGCTGAGAAGATTTCAGTTATTAGAAACGGAGGATGGAATATTTTCTCAAATCTAGCATCGATATGTGGTTCATGATCAAAAGGTATTTGCCACCAACTGAACACAGAGAACCACTAGATCCGGAAAAAATGGACTCCGAAAATGAAGAAGAAAGCCCAAGTTGACTACAAGGCAATGAACACACTTCAATGCAGCCTAACAAAGGAGGAGCTCAACCGAGATGGTCCATTCGGCAACTCTAAAGAATTATGGGACCGAGTAGTCAAATTGCACGAATGAATCGACGATTCAAAGGTAACTAAATGAGATTTACTTTTGAATCAATTATTTAATATTAAAATATTGCATGGAGAAACCGCGACTCAACTACACGCAAGAATCAAATACATCATCAACAAGCTTCACCTCATTAGCTACCAACTCGAGAATCGGGATGTTATAAGGAATGCCCTAAACTCTTTTCCTCGAAATGCACTATGGGCATCTATGGTAGATGTTTATAAAGTTTCAAAGGATCTTTTCATTATTAAATTAGACAAATTATTTTGTGAGTTAGAATTACATGAGCAGACTAACTCTAGTCAGACCGAGAAGTGTATAGCCTTGTATGCAGGTTAAAATAAAAGCAAGGAGACTAAGTTCAAGTCTAGACCGAAACAAGAACCTAAGAGCGAGTCAAACTCAAATTCAATCAATGAAGAGGAGATGGTAAACTTGGTACGAAAGAAGTTTACCAAAAAGAAGTACACCAAAAGAAATATGAAGAAAGTACAAAACACCTCAAACATACCAAAATTGGAGGTAATGTGCTATGTAATGATTTAGGGGGAACCAATAGAAAATCATCCATCCTAGTTAAATTGATTATTTTAATTTTCAAAATGCATGTTTAGTTTTATTTTTGCTTAATTTAGAACAATTAGTTATAAAAAAGTTTAATCAACCTTGACAACATAACATTAGAATGGGTTGGGATGATAATAGGCTAAGAAAACTTTGTCGAAGACATATCAAGGTTGAATCATATGTGTTTTATCTTGTGCACTAGACTTAGTAGATCTAGCTGAAGCTACCTCAGTCAAACTTGAGCTTGTTACACCAAAACCTAGTATTAAGTTCTTTAGATTAATTATTTTTGGGAAGCTTTATCTTAGACACATGGTTACTTTAATAATATCTTTGTGACTCACCATAACATGAAAGTTTTATCTTAGGCACTTGGTTACTTTAATGATATCCTTGTGATTCACCATGAACTGGAAGTTTACCCTACAAACTCCTTGATGAACCCAAAATTAAGCTTGAATCTAACAAGGGTTAAATACCATTTTTCAATTAATAAACAACTCAATTAATTTAACCTTAATTCAATTTAAATTTATAAACAATTCGTAATTAATATGAAATTAATATTTAACTAGAATTAATAAAAAGATTAAAAGGAGGTTAATCTTAACAATTTTAAATCTTAATCTTAAATAATTTGAAATTTGAAATTAATCTTAAATTAATTAATTATCAATTAATTTATTACTTTAATTAAATCTAAATTAAATTTAAATTTAAATAATTAATTATTTTAATTAAACTTTTATTTCGAAATTAACTTATAATCCAATTTAATTTAATAATTCAGACTTAACTATAATTCCTAAATTTAAAATTAGCTTTAATTAATATTATGAAATTAATTAATTAACTTTATAAATGGTAACAAAACACTGTTAAAATTCAATAAATAATTGAACAACTTTAACTTAATTAAAAGATAATTTAAACCAATTTAATTAATCAAATTTATTAAACAATAATTAATCTAACAATTATTTTAATTTATTTTAATTAATTACTCTAATTAATTCAATTACTCCTTAATTAATTACTCTAGTTAATCATAAAGTAACTAATTAATCAATCATAAAGTTATTATTCAAAATAATAATCAATCAACTATTTTAAATCAACTAAATTGATAATTAATCAACTAATTTATTTAAATCTTAATTAATACAAAAATTCGTAATCCAAAATCAAATTAATTATTAATAATATGAAATAAATTAATTAAAAGGTTAAGGAATAATTAATCTTAAAATCTTAAAATCAATCTTAAATTAATTAATTACTTGATTCTAACTTAATTCGAAATTAACAATTAATCAATCTTATCTAAATTCAAAATTAATAATCGATTTTAATTAAATTTGAATTTAAATTACTAAAATAATTTAATCTAATTAACAAATAATTAACTTTAAATAAAATTGAAGCTAAAACAGTAATTAAATTAATTAATTAAACTCAAATTAAATTTAATCTGAGATTATTTAAATCTAACTTAATTAATTTTAACTCGATTAATTTTAATTAACTCAACTCTTAATTCAAGAAGTTAAACTTAACGTAATATCAAACTTAAATCCTAAAATAAATCAAATCATCTCACACCACTATAAATTTACCTTGTTTGATAACTTAGAAATGGTGGGATGATTTAGGTAAACTAAAATAATATCATTAAACCAAAACTTTGTTCTAACTCCTACTTTATGTGTATGATGTTAAATATGGTAAATAAAATATAAAAAAATATGTGTTAATTGAGAAATAAGTTTATAGGAATTTTTGAAAAAATTTAGAAATTTTTCTGGAATTAAACAGATTTAAAACGACAAGATCATAGGGATATAAATAAGGGGTTTTAATGAGGCATATTTGATATATGTATTAAGTTAGGAGTTGATTGGATTAATTAACCTTAGGTTGGGTTTATTTAATCTAAAGTTTATTACCTAAACCTAAGTTGATTCTTTTCCCCTTATAAACTTCAATAAGCCGAATTTCTCAAATTTGGCCGACGACCTCATCTCCTTCCTCCCATCAAAAACTCGATCTCCCCTCATCCTATCAAGATGACCTCGCCTTCTTCCTCTGTCCCGATCGGTTTCCTCTCCTCACGTCTGCTCATCTCACGCCAGCCACTCGTTTCATCTCCGACAATCATCTCCGGGGCAGAGGTTTTAATCGACACTAGCACTCCTCACCACCGAATATTGTCATCCGG
>JBBUKS010030456.1:0-30929 GCA_038050645.1 Hedychium gardnerianum
CAAGCAATCCTCGCTTGGCTTGTTGAGCAAGCCAAAAGGCTTGCATGAAGCTTGTGAAGCAATTTGGCTTCCATGAAGCCACGTAGGTGGCTTTCTTGTGAAGCAAGCCATGGCTTGCCAAGTGCAACAACATGATTCTGGCGGTGAGTAAATCGTCCTCCTTGTTTATATAGATAGGAGTAATGAGAGTTTCTACGGGATGAGTTGTTGGCTAGTGCATGAGGTGTTGTCACAATGAGGTCTAGAGGTCAAATCCTGGCTAGTAGCCAGGTTCCTGTCCCCCTTATGCACAAGTCACTGTTCGGGCTGACTAGACTAGCCTCCGTGATTTACCTCCTCCGTGTTGGTCCTGGGATGGACTGGTGAGGGCGTTGGGGGCGAGCGTTTCGCCTTTTGCCAAAAAAGAGTAATTGGAAAGAGCTTAGAGGAAGAGAAAAATCAAAACGGATTCACTCTCTCTCTCTTTTGAGATTTTCCTATGAGCTCTCAAGCGAACTCCTCCTTTTCTTTTCTTCTTTCTGTCGTGCACCTTTCCGCTTGGTAGAACGATGATAGCTTTCGAGTATAGCTCATATCACCACGATAATCAGTGTTCGGTTGTATTCGTGGTTTTATCATTTTATCCTTGGAGATAGACGTCCACCTAAACCTTAGAGCACATATAGAGGGGACGAATCTGTTTTAAGAAGACTGCACTCGATAGGACTTGACATTCACTCGGTGTTCGTGTTTACAACACTTGGCGACGCTCGACGTCACTTAGCATCCACTCGGAGGCAAAGTGCTCGGGTGAACTTCTTCCTCATAGACAAACTTAGGAGATCAGTCGGCACAAACGCCGACTCGGAGACAGCATCTCCGCTCGACTCTATTTGGATCGAGCAAAGGCTAGCTCTCGGACAAACTTGGTGATCAGCTTACGATAGCCGACAACTTGAGATTATCTGCTCAAGCCGTCGTAACTGTAAGTCACCCTGTGCACCTCTGGCACAGAAAACAGATGTGTGAAACAAAGCTTCTATCACGATTATAATAATCTCTACGTGAAACTACCCAACAAACTTAAAACAGATTCGTGTTTTAGTTTAATTCCAACAACCTTTAGTACAAACTTGGTATTCCGGAGTTTGTGGATAACAAACTTAGAGCGGAAATTCGGTTTGCTATAGGTTTGTGGAACAAACTTAAAAACATACTTGTTCTGTTACGATGGCGACATAAAATATTGAGATGCAACAGACTAAACATGTGTCGGCCTCCTCCGTCCCGATTGGAATTATCCCAACCAATCATAGGAAAATACCAGAAAAGTTCACTAGGTTAAACTTCAAGCATTGGCAACAGAAGATGTTCTTCTACTTAACCACGCTCAATCTAACATGTATCTTGACTGAGGAACCTTCCAAGTTTGCTAAGGGTGTAAGTGATATGAAAATCATTACTGTAGTCGACAAATGGAATGACTCTGAGTTCCTATATCGAAACTACATTCTCAACAGTCTTGTTGACTAGTTGTACGTGGTGTATTGTGAGAAGAAAACAACAAAGGAACTGTGAGAGTCCTTGGACAAGAAATATAAATCGAAAGATGCTGGAGCCAAAAAGTTTATCGTTGGCCTCTTCCTGGACTATAAGATGGTTGACTCCAAGTCAGTAATCAGCCAAGTCCAGGAACTTCAAGTAATCTTGCAAAAAATTCACTTAAAGGGCATAACCCCGAGTGAAACCTTCCAAGTGACCGCCATCATTGAAAAACTACCTGTTGGATGGAAGGACTTCAAGAATTACTTGAAGCACAAGCGGAAGGAGATGAACGTAAAAGAACTTGTTGTCAGACTTCGTATTGAATAAGACAACAAGAGTTCGAATCGAAAACTGTTCTCTCAGGCTATTGTCAGAGCCAACGTTATCGAGCACGGACAAAACTCGAAATAGAAGAATCCTAACTCTTCCAAGTTGCAACCCAAAGGACGTTCCTTTAAAAAGAAGTTCTTAGAGAAGTGCTATAATTGTGACAAAATGGGTCACAAATCTTCGGAATGTAAAAGGTTGAAGAAAAAACAGGAGGCGAGCCTACATGAGGAACTAAACATGGACCTTTGTGTCGTGATCTTTGAAGTGAACCTGATATGTTCAAACTCGCGATAATGGTGGATCGATACTAGTGTCACCAGACATGTCTGTTGCAATAAAGAGCTGCTCTATAATTTTGAAGATATTAAAGATGGAGACAAGTTGTTTATAGGAAGTTCAGCAACCTCGGATATAAAAGACCAAGGTAAAATGGTGCTGAAGATGACCTCGAGTAAGGAGCTCACTCTGAACAATGTGTTGTACGTTCCGGAGATTCGAAAGAATCTAATATCCGGATCACTTCTGAGTAAGCATAGTTTCCGCATTGTTTTTGAGTCAGACAGAATTATGTTATTAAAAAATGGAATGTTTGTAGGAAGAAACTATGTACATGATGAGTTGTTTAAGCTCAATGTAGTTGTCATTTGACCTAAGATAAATAAAGTCGAAAACTCTTCTGTGTATATGTTTGAGTCTTCTAGTTTGTGATATTGTAGACTAGGACATGTTAACTGCGATGTATTACATAGACTAATTAATATACAAAACATACTTACATTTCACCTTGACCCGAAATACAAGTATGAGACTTGTGTTGAAGTAAAAATGATAAGGTTATCCTTTCAATACATTGAAACAAGCACTAAACCACTTGGCCTAATTCACACTGACATATGCGACCTGAAAGGTATGTCGACACGTGGTGAGAATAAGTACTTCATCACTTTTGTGGTTGATAATACAAAATTTTATTTTGTATATCTGCTCAAAAGTAAAGATGAAACTATAGAGAAATTTGTTCTCTATAAGATTGAGGTTGAAAACCAACTTAATAAGGAGATTAAGGTGGTTCAAAGTTACCAAGGTGGTGAATATGTATCATCGTTTACTGAGTTATGTGTTGAACATGTGATCAAATACGAAACAACGACTCCCTATTCGTCTCAGCAAAATGAAATTATAGAGCGAAAGAATCATACTCTAAAAGAGATGACGAATGCTCTTCTATTAAGTTCTGGGTTACCAGAGCAAATGTGAAGGGAAGCTATATTAACAGCAAATTACCTTTTAAATAAGGTATCCCGAAAGAAAATAGAAAAAGCTCTTATGAGTTGTGGACTGGAAGATAATCATCCTACAAATACTTGCGAGTGTGGGAGTGTCTTGCCAAAGTTTTGGTACCTGATCCGAAGAAGATCAAGATATGACCAAAAACTATTAATGACATATTTATTGGATATACACATAACAACAATGCACATCGATTTTGTGTGTACAAATCACAAATACCGAATATACACCCGAACTCGATTATTGAATCAAGAAATGCCTCATTCTTCAAGTATGTGTTTCTGTATAAGACCTGCAAGGAAGTAAGTTCCTCAAAATGGGTATATGAAACATAAGAAGAAGATGCGAAACCAATTGAGGTTGAGCTCAGACGGAGCAAGAGAACTTGGGTAGAAAAATTCTTCGGAAATAATTTTATCACTTTCACGTTGGAAAGTGATCCTCAGAGTTACTCAACAGTTGTAAGCTATTCTAAGAGACCTCAATAGAAAGAGGTGATTGCATTTGAAATCAATTCTATCTTGTAAAATTACACTTGAAAACTTGTGAATCTTTCTCCTGGAAGTAAACCACTCTATTACAAATAGATTTTTTTTAAAAAAAGATAAGATCAGATGACATAATTGATAAGTACAAGGCTAGATTGGTAATTAAAAGTTACCGACAACGCGAAGGCCTTAATTACTTCTATATGTATTATCCGGTGTCGAGAATAACTTTCATTAGAGTTCTGTTGGCTATCGCCGCTCTATGAAATCAAGAAATACATCATATGGATGTGAAGACAGACTTCCTAAATGAAGATTTAGAATAGAAAATCTACATGGAGCAACCTAAAGGGTTTTCTATGCTAGGGCAGAAAAATAAGGTTTGTAGATTAGTAAAGTCGTTATACGACTTAAAGCATGCTCCAAAATAGTGGCATAAAAAATTTGATAATGTCATGAAGGATTGTGGATTTCACATTAATGAGTGTGATAAATGTGTCTATATGAAAGTCATAGAGCATGACTATGTCATCTTGTGTCTTTATGTAGATGACATACTTATCATTGGGAGTAATGATAAGATACTCAAATCCACTAAAGCTCTTCAAGATTTGATATGAAAGACATGAGCCTAGCTGATGTGATTTTAAGAATAAAAAATCTTAGAACATCATAAGGACTTGATCTAAGTTAGTCCTATTAAGTGAACAAGATTCTTGAGAGATTCAATAAAGGTGATAACGCGTTTGTACGAATGTCGATAGATCTAAGTCTGCATCTATCGAAAAATCATAAGAAAAGTATCTCTCAGGTAGAGTACTCACGAGTGATTGAAGTCTGATGTACTTGATGAGTTGTACACGACCAGACTTAGCCTACGCAGTTAGGAAACTGAGTAGATACACGAGTAATCCCGGTGTTGAGTACTAGAAAAGGATAACTCGAGTACTGAGATACTTGAGATATACTCGTGAATATGGATTGCATTAAACCAGATATCCTGTTATGATCGAAGGATACAACGATGCTAATTGAATATCTAATATACAAGATTTTAAGTTTACAAGTGGATATGTCTTCACTTTGGGAGTTCATCCATTTCATGAAAATCGTCTAAGCAAATCGTAATAACCAGATCCACGATGAAATCTGAGTTTATAGCTCTTGACAAATGTGATGAAGAGACTGAATGGTTAAGATAATTCTTAGAAGATGTTCCAAGATGACTGATACATGTGCCGGTAATATGCATATATTACGATAGTCAATCAGCAATTGGTCGGGCACAGAGCCATCTATATAATGATAAGTCTAGACATATACATCGTAGATATAATACTATTAAACAACTGCTTTCAATCGGGGTTATCACTGTTGACTATATACAATCAAAAGATAACTTAGCGGATCCGCTAACCAAAGGGTTAACTCGAGAGTCAGTTACAATCTCCTCGAAAGGAATGAGCTTGAGATAAATGTCGATGCCAACGTTCAGTGCAAAGGAAACCCAACCTATGCTAACTTGAGATCCCAAGAACTAAGTTCAAATGGACAATCTAATTGTAATTGACTAGGCAATTACTATGGGTAATGACCTAATAAAATAGTGATCGGATCTAGGATAAGCCGATAGGCTTTTAATGATCAAGGAGATTATGAGGAATATTCTCAAGGGATCATTTATGTGAGAAAGAAGTGAGGACGCTTCTTAAAAGAATTGGATGCACAATTTTTAGCGATTCTCACAGAATCAGGCATGTTCATGGCCAAGGAACACACTCACGAGACCTAAGCTATATTAGGGAGAGTTCTGAGTGAGATCTACCAATGCTTACACCAACGGCTGAACATCTCAAAGACATCACGTCTACTGATTAGCCAATGAGCAAATAGATTTTCACAAGAAAAGGTTCAAAGGATAATACCTATCTATCCTATACTCAACTCAACTGTCGAAGGCTATCATAAATCCTTGTTTCCATTCGTGTGAGGAATTGTTGAAAAATTTGAATGAAAACGCGACTTGTGGTTTGATAGTCCCATAGCAAAAGAGCGACTTTACGATTGATTCAGAGCAAAAGAGAGTGAGAATCCAGGGTTCGAATTGCACCAACCCAAGGGATCTTGTATGAACCTTATTGCTCATAAATGAACTGATCTAGGCACGATGTTTCTGTATAGATCAATCAAAAATTGTCACTTGTCTTTTTCGAGCGTGTCAACACACGTGGTGTGTGTGGCTTGTCAAGCAAGACTCGCTTGGTTTGTTGAGCAAGCCAAAGGCTTGCATGAAGCCACGTAGGTGGCTTGCCAGGTGTAACCGCCTGATTCTGGCGATGAGTAAACCACCCTCCTTGAGGAGTATTGGAAAGAGCTCAGAGGAAGAGAAAAATCAGAACAGACTCGCTCTCTTTCTTTTGAGATTTTCCTGTGAGTTCTTAAGCGAACTCCCCCTTCTCTTTTCTTCTTTCTACCGTGCACCTTTTCGCTCGACAGAACGATGATAGTTTTCGGATATAGCTCAGATCGCCATGATAATTAGTGTTCAGTTGTGTTTATGATTTTGTCATTTTATCCTGAGAGATAGACGCCCACTTAAACCTCAAAGCACATATGGAAGGGACAAATCTGTTTTAAAGATACTGCGCTCGGCAGGACTTGACATCCACTCAATGTTCGTGTTTGCAGCACTCGGCGTCACGACATCCATTCGGAGGCAAAGTGCTCGGGTGAGCTTCTTCCTCATCGACTGACTCAGGAGAACAGTCAGCACAGGCGCCAACTCAGAGACAACATCTCTGCTCGGCTCGACTCAGATCGAGCAAATGCCAGCTCTCGAATAAACTTGGTGATCAACTTATGATAGCTTGAGATTATCTGCTAAGCTACCGTAAATGTAAGTCATCTTGTGCACCTTTGACATAGAAAATAGAGCTTTTGTCACGATTGTAATAATCTTCGGGTGAAACTATCCAACAGTTATAACTTTACTATGGGAAGAAGATCAAAGCAAGTTAGTATGCAGATTAATTTAATAAGTTAGTATTAATGTTAGGATAAACACAAGTTGATGATATGATATTACTGATTTTAAGTTCGCATGGTCCCATCATTTTATAATAGTATATATCATCATGCACAAAACAAATGTTATTTTCCACTGTCATCTTCCATTTGGGATTTCATCGAGCAATCATATCACAAATCAAAATTGATAAGAACATATCTAGGACAAAGACTGATGGTGAAATCTTCTCAATGCAAAGGATTGTTAGTGGTGCCACCGCACACAATTATGTGATGGAATCTCTTACCAACCTGCATTTAGTTTTTTCCCCTGTCAAACAATGGAGGCCACCTGGAAAATTTTCCTTTCGGCTGAACTGTCAAAACCTTGAGTAAGCCTCAAGTTCAGCACGTACATTTGCTTACAAAAGAGTACAAGATAAACTATCTTATCAATCTAAATTTACCATCAACTTATCTATATCACCAAGTACATAGCTATAGAATCTTGCACTAACGAGTAATGAAGACCTGACAAATTCAACAGCCAGATGACAATTATTTGTCACTTACATAAATCTGCACACTGTGTAGGAACATGATTCCAGTTTGTACAGTCACAATAGTTTAGGAACTTGGCCTTTCTAAAGCATAATATTTACAACAAAATCTCCAATACATTGTGTTCACGTTATTTACAAGTATATGTACATCAGGCGATGGCGAAAATAAGGTGATATTTACAGAAAAAAATAATGAAATAATAAGAACCGTTCCCTACAAAATAGTTTGAACATTTGGAAGGTCACGACGCATATATTAACTTCTCTAATTGCCTTTTCCATTGTAAAAATCACATTCCCTTTCAACATGGCACGGAACAATGTCATCCAGCCACACTGTACAATTATTAACTTTGTCCATTGCCCCAGAGAATGTTTCAGCCTTCAGAAGGTTGTAAAGCCGCAAGACCAAATAAACCTCTCAATAACCTTCCTTGAATTTGTAAGAAACAGTTTCTTCCAAGATATCACCAAACAAATGTTATCCAGCAGGAACTTATGACCAAGACAACGCCATTGCTTCATAATTCTATTACTCATATTGAGATTTTGTCATATGCATTTTTTTTTGCTTTTTGTAAGTTTATTCTCACACCTCATTAGGCCAAGCTATCAATTAGTATTTACAGTCAGATGCTTCAAAGAGAAGAAAGCCATTCCTCCATACGCTTATTGCCATCTGCATCGATAAAAATACCTGCAGGTCAATAAATAGCACATGGAATATTATTCAAGAGATTTTCTTGTATGCATCCAAAGGAAGGAAAGGAAATTGCTTCCAGAGAGCAAATTTCAATAACTAGTGGGAGTAGCAAAATTTAACTGCCTCTAGGCAACAAGAAAAGAATTATTCCCGTTTCCAACCAAACTTCAACCAAGATCGGGTACATATATACAACAAGCCTTCTATTTGAATAGCGAGTAACAGTTATTCACGGGAGTAGTAGAATTTTTTGAGAGGAACAAGGCACTCTTTCAAGAAAGCTGCAAGTATTGATACACATTTATCTAACAAAGCAAAGAATAATGACCAGGGAAAACAAATTTAATTTTCTACATCTATAGGGTAACAAAAATGAGGATCTATGAATTCCACTATTTTCTCCATTGTAAAAGTGGGTAGTCTGGCTCTCTGTCAAGCTCATGAGTGAATACCAATGTTCCTAAACTGTCTAGACTACATGCACATGTGTATCAACTGCTTAAATGATACAATTGACTGTTGAACCTAACAACTATCTGAAATGTTTAAGTTCAAGTTACTAATAGTTCACTCACTCATCTAAGCTCATCAAGTTTCTTCATTAGGCCACAACTTACCATATAAGACTAAACTATGGTGTTACAACATGAGAATGAGAATTCACAACTAAGGTTATTAATAGTACATAAACAATCTCAAGACCCCAACTTCAACAAGAAAATTAAAGCCAACAAGGGATTTGAAAAAATCAAGCTAAAACCTAGGAATACTACCTAACCAATTATGTTGGTCAAATCATCCAATGACACTGGCAAGCTAGGAGAGTTATACAAGTGAACCAAACAATGACATTTTCAAGAGTACAACAATACATATCAAAACATAAGAAGATAAAAATGAGCATTCTAAACTATATGGTGATAGAGTTGAAAAAGCCATCTTATAGTCAAGGTACATATGCAACAATCACAATTGCATACAAAGTACACTTACTTTCCTCGAGCTAAAAGAAAAATCTTATAAAACCATGTAGGGAACGAGCTGACATTTTTATGAGTTACAACATTAGATGGTTAAGAAACAAGAAATACAAAAAAACAAAAAGTCTCTGAAATGAATATGTGAGATTACAAGAAAAAATGAAATGAAACAAATACAATTATCAGAGAGTAATTTGATAGGTGTAGCTCCAACAAAGAGTTAAACAACCAAGTGATTTATCATGCATAGTGTCAGTCCCACTTTCATCCTGGAAACTGAGCTTCGTGCAATTAAAAGCATGAATTTATCCTGGGAAGGAGTTGGAAAGACCCAAGTAGAAACAGACAATTACATGGCCAGAGAGATATTAAATGGCAACCTGGAGCCATCAGAAGCCTCAGGGGAGCGGCTGTCTAAAATTTTGGCGGGGGACTAACAGGTGCATATGGTTCATCAAAGCACGGAAGGGTATTGCATAGTTGATGTTCTAGCAAAAGAAAGTCCTGAGGAAGAATTATGCTCATATGCATTTCAATATGCGGCTTAGTTTCCTGCATGACATACTATATTTCTCTGGCAGTCTTCCTGATGGAAATGCAATGTAATTTTTTTCTTATTTAACAAAGGCCCTTATGGCAGTCCTTTCAACAAAAGAAAAAAAGATATCCTCCGCTTCTTGCCATATTATATCAAGCTGTAACTAAAGATATACCAACAGTTTCATGTTTGGCTTTCAGAATTAACATAATTTAGGGAAATTAAGTATAATAAAATGGCGAACATAATGTGGTACAAAGGAAAATTGAAACAATCAGTCATAATGTGGCAAAAAGGTAAAATAAAACTTTGGTGAGTAGATGAAACACAAACGGATGCAAGGAGATTGAATCTCAAACCTGCAGACTACTTTAAGCTACATATACAAAAGACAAAACTAATTTTTCTTACCTGATAGATCATCATCCATATGATTGACTGCTCCCAGGACATGAGTCCTGGAGTTTTTTGCCTGCTCATTGCGTCCACGACCATAACACCGCACCAAAACTGCGAAGCTTTTCTCTGCTTCTGAATCGCAATCAAATTCAGGGCCATGAGGTTCCGACCACCCAATAGACCAATCAGAATCATCAGACTCCGACCCTGAAATGCATCCACCATCTGAGGGCACAAGAACGATGTCGTACTCCTTGTCTATCCGCCTTTCTTTGCGGTTTTGCAAGTTTTTCTTATTTCTTCTCCAGTTTGGCCTTGTCCTGTGTCCATTAGCAGGCAGAAATTTCGAGTAATCCGCTTCATTGAATCCTGAAGGGAAATCAGGAGGTATGAGTGTCGAATTGGCGGATTCATGATCCTTCCTGCCCCAAATCCAGATAGAGAAACGTGCGAAAGCCATAGTATTTATCCTCCGGCCAGAAAACACTGACTTCTTGGAGTGGAGTCACACCACTAATCTTATTCTCAAAACGATTTCACAATAAGACATGACTAAGATAAGAATATCCCACGAATCTGCCGAAAGAACTTCATACCATCAAATCCACTGACCAAAATAATAACTTTCCTAAAACAGATCAAACTCGTCCTTTCTAGCAAAGTCAATCGTATGTTCAGCCAATAATAAGCGGAAAAAAAATAGCTTTCATTCGAACTTCCCGGACGAAAGCAATCACAATCATCACTCCAAAGAAATGAAGGTCACAAAACAATACCAATCAGAAGAAATATACTTGTGATTCACAATAAACCTTTCAGCAAAGTCCAAACAATCAAATAACTTGGAGAAGCAACAGGAAATTGAATATCTTCCGCCCTGAACTCCCACAAATTCGCAAGAGAAGCGTCGAGGATGAGAAATCCATTTCTTTCTAAAAGGAAAAAATAAAATCTTTTCCCTGATGATTTAGAATATAAAATTCAACAAGGGTTCCACAGCTGACGCACTGAACGCGTCCGGCAGTCCTCAGGCCATCGGCAGATGAGATTGGAGGATGCACAGAGAGAGAGAGAGAGAGAGACGGCGGAAACAAGCTGCGATTAGTCGTCGCAGCAGTCTTCGTCCCCGAGTTTATAGCGCTCCGAGCGTCCGACCGAAGCTTCAAGATCCACAACACGCGATCGACGAGCCAGATCTGCTAACCAAATTATCCTGACGGTCTCCAGACCAGCCACGCGTCTTGCGGCGATAGCGAGGCCCTCCAGGAAGACAGTGGCGCATACAAGCTCCTATGCGATGACGATTCACCAACCGTCCGCTTTAAAGATTGACGGTGGATCCAACATCATTCAACCGGGTACACAAGTTCAGTGGGTCCCACCCGCGGGGAGTAAACGGACAGCTAACTGTTCCCAGTCCAATCATTGCCCATTTTATTTTATCGGCGAGCAACTGCCCCGTGCGAATCACGACTCATGCCTAATCTAAATCCGACGTAACATAGATTAGCACTTCACTTTTAACATAATCTCGATATTTAAAACACTGGAGAAGGTTTCCTTTGTTTGTTTACGGGAACAAACAAACGTAAAGATTCCAACGTGTTCTAGTTCAATTCTTTCACTTCTTGACCTTTTCAAAGATTAAAGCAAAGCATAACTTCTTTTATTTTTCCACTGTGCTTGTGCTTTTAGGGGTTCAGAGTTTTTTTCTTAATGAGATCCATTGCCTAACTTTAAGGTTGATTCTATAGTTGAATTTGTGCTAGCAGAGTTTAATTCTACATGCGACTACATGGTCCTAAGAATTACTGCTCCAAATAGATGGGATTCTGAAACTTGTTGATATTCAAATTGCATTTCTTGAGTTCTCGATGACGTTTCTGTTCTGGTCGGTATTAATTCCTTTTCCTCATTTGTACAAGGTATACATATGCTGCATTTTGAATGCTTTAGGTGATAACAAGAACTGATCACAATTTCTCTTTGCCTAAGGCCGTCAAGTATATCTGCGTTCCTCCAATGAATAGTTTCAGCCAATATTAATTTTTTCAACATGGATGAGATATTTGCTAGAATGATCCAGTGAGGAAGGTAAAACGATTACATTGTTAATACACTCCAGAGCAATGTTAAGTGAGCATAAAAATGGATTCACGAGATGGAACTCCAAAAACAACATTCTAACTGTTACTTCAAAATCATATGGTAGCTAATCACTTAATGCTCCAGCCAAAAGCAACGTGAAGCCAAGGTTGGTAGAGAGGGTAAGAAATCTGCGAAATGGAGAAATATATCGACGACACATGTTCTTGCAGATTTGCAGGAGACAATTGTTCCTGTAGTTTTGCTGGTTTGTGAGTTGGCCTGTTCGAGGAGTATGGGCTTTTAATTATCTTATGTGTTAATTCTTTTTTGAAAAAGAGAAAAAAATAAAAATTAATAAGCTGGATAACATTTTCCCATATCTCTCTTAAAAAGACAATTATGATGTGACTCACTACTGAATTTGTATTTGTAGTGCCATTTCTTTTTTCTAACTGCATAGAATTAAATGAGTCGAAATGATTGCAAAGTACGAGTATCCGATTCTGTGTCTTATCGTGATCGCATTTATTGAGGGGACTGGCTTTGATTCTCCACTAATAAATGACTGCTAGCAATTTAATATAGAAAATTAAGCGTAGTTTTGTGTTCATAGTTTTTCTTCATTTGTTGGCAATTCGTTGATGCAGTAAAATAAAGATGATCATCTGGATAGAACGAGTCCCTTCCTCGTAAGAAACACACAAATGCAAAGAAACAAAACAAAAATGACATGGGGCTCTGTTGTGACAGAACCTGTAATAAATTTCGTATCCAACAAGATGGCACCAAGCGAAAAGTAACACAACAATGTCCAAATGATCATTCTCAAGGTGCAAGATCGTGCCGTTCTTTTTTCACACTTTTTACCTGGAAAATCGTCTGTTTCTTCATCGATTTGACTGGCTCTGTTTTAAACTTTCACGGGCATGGAATGTGGCAGTTTTGCCGATTATAAATCATTCCAAACTCATTATAGTTTTTACGTGCCGTGGCATCAACACTATCAACCGGAGTTCACTTCAACCTCCTTGCTCAGATAAGATGGCGTCTGTTAAACAAAGGTGATGTTTTTTTGTTGTCAGACCGTCAAGCTTGAAAGGTCACACCTTGCATGCGTAAAGCATCTTCACGTACGCACCTTCCTCGCACTGGGATGTTGTGCTCACTGTGGAAGACTAGAGATAAGTATAAAGCAGGGAGAGAACTTGCAATAGAGAGATGCTACAATACTTTTTACTCGCTTTTTCTTTTCTTAATCTTTTCACTTTTCTAGCAATTTCTTGGTTGCATTGTTATCTCTGCCTTTACCGTTTCCCTTTCCCATTCATCATGATCTTTTCTTGAGAGAGAATAATGCGCAGAGGGAAAATTAGAGAGGCGCCGCGCGCTTGTCTCCTTGCGGATTAAGAAGACACGTATAAAGCGATAAATAAGAGAACAGGAAATAGTAAAGGAGAGTTTGCAGAAGATTCCTCCAATAGCAAGAAAGAGAGAAGGGGGCACATTTGTTGTGCTTCGTTCTGTTTTAAGCCATTTGGTGGAAAACACAGTCTCCTTTCCCCATCTTTTGCCCCACTGGTGGAGGGTTGCTACATCTTCTTCTTGCATTTTTCTTCCTTAAGCCACTTCGGGAGGGATTTCGACGTCTGTTCTTGGAATTCGTAGTTGGTGAAAGAAAAAGATTTTTTTTTGACTACTACAATCCTTCAAGTCTTCAGATTTTTCCTGGAGTTGATAGTAGAAAGGTTGGTTCTCTAGCGAGACTAGTGAGTGAGGTTTATAGCTTTCTTGAAGTGGGATTTTGTGGAGGAAGAAAAAAGAGATGGCCGGAGCAGCGCCGCCACCTAAGCAGGACGAGTTGGTGCCACATCCAGTGAAGGACCAGTTGCCCAACGTCTCCTTCTGCATCACCAGCCCCCCTCCTTGGCGTGAGTTACTTCATTCCTGTTCTCTTTAGCCAAGTTCTTGATTTTCCTTCATCTAATTTCTCATTCACCTCGAGTTATTTCCTGGGAAGTTGGGAACTATGTTTTGTATGTTTATCCTCATTTTTTACACTTTTCTTCGCTGGTTCTTGTATTTGTAATCATTGTTGCTACTCCTCTAAGTAGTTTGTTTCTCTTTAATTTATCAAAAAAAAAAAATCACAAATGTTGATCTTAAGCCTTGGCTTACCCTTTTTTTTCCATCGCAACTCAAAAGATGGAATAAGGTTCTTGAATTTATTCCTGTAGTGATGCTGTTTTCCCATTTACTAATGTTCTTCCTGTTTATTCTCCTGATCAACTTGATGTGATGAAAGAATATTAAGCTAACCTAAATTATTACTATATCTTTTTGCTGGATGTAGCTGAGGCAATCCTTCTTGGTTTCCAACATTACCTGGTGATGCTAGGAACGACTGTTATCATCCCCACTGCACTTGTTCCTCAAATGGGGGGAGGAAATGTGAGATTCTATTTGCATACTCATGATCACAAACAGACCTTCTGTTCAAAATGAAATAGTTTTTTCTTAGCTCAATATTAAGCTCATGCCTATTGTTGCAGTGCATTTTAGAAAAGCTAGTTATATTTCACTCTCTTTTAGGATGACAAAGCCAGAGTAGTGCAGACATTGCTGTTTGTGGCTGGTATTAATACACTTTTCCAAACTTATTTTGGAACTCGTTTGCCGGCGGTGATTGGAGGATCATATACCTTTGTGATGCCTACCATATCTATCATCTTGGCTGGGCGGTATAGCGATATCATTGATCCTCATGAGGTGAGGTTGAAACAAGACCTTGATTGGAATTGTGTTTGTATAATTCAGAAGTTAGAAACTGATGATTAATTTTCATTTTTCTTAGAAATTCCTGCACATTATGCGTGGAACCCAGGGTGCACTAATTGTCGCTTCGACCCTGCAAATTATTATTGGTTTTAGTGGTCTTTGGCGCAATGTAACAAGGTTAATGTGCTAATGTTTTTGTTTTACTGTGGCAAGTGATTCTGTCATAAGTTCCAACAACTGCAACTTAACGTTCGTATCATATTTTGGATATTTTTTAGATTTTTAAGCCCATTATCAGCTGTTCCTCTGGTTGCATTAGCTGGGTTTGGCCTCTATGAGCTTGGATTTCCAGGGGTAAGTATTCAATTTTTGAGGGTATGCTATTGCGCTTGGAGTGCATTGTGAGGTAAACCGCTGTCAGTTGCGCAGGTTGCTAAATGTGTTGAGATTGGACTGCCAGTGATTATTCTATTAGTGATGTTTTCACAGGTAATCTTCATTGATCAGTGGATTGAAATATAACCCATTTACTTCTACTGAAATTTCATTTCAAATGTTTTCAATTTTAAATGCATTTCATCTTTGACTAAAAGGATCTTGGTTGATTGCTTTTATGTTCCTCCCCAGTATATTCCTCACGCTGTACAATCAGAGAGGCCTGTATTTGATAGATTTGCAGTCATGTTTTCGATTGTGATTGTGTGGATTTATGCATACTTTCTCACAATTGGTGGAGCTTATAGGCATTCTTCACCAAAGACACAATTCCATTGCCGTACTGATCGTTCTGGCCTTGTTGGTGGGGCTCCTTGGTAAGTTTTTTGTTCCTTTGTTTAGTTCTCCTTGAATGCAAAACCTTGTTCCTCGTTTGAATGGAGTTGCATCTCTAGTTGCTCATGATCATATTTTGATACCTAGGATAAGAGTACCATATCCTTTTCAATGGGGAGCACCGACTTTTGATGCCGGGGAAGCTTTTGCAATGATGGCAGCCTCATTTGTTGCCCTTGTAGAGGTTGATCACTATCTGTTGAAGATTCTTTAAATGGTGGTTTGCATTATTATGTCTTCTAATTTGTGCATGATACTACAGTCCACTGGTACTTACATGGCCGTTGCGAGATATGCAAGTGCAACACCTATACCTCCTTCGGTGCTCAGTAGAGGCATTGGTTGGCAGGTAGGGAATCATTTCCATTTCGTTAGATTTAAAGTTCTTTTGGCTTTTGGAAGTCACAAACACTTTTTTTTTTCTCTCTCTCTCTCTCTCTATTCTAGGGAATTGCTATCTTGTTGGATGGATTGTTTGGAACTTCTATTGGATCATCAGTATCTGTGTAAGATTTTGTTCATGCATTCCACCTTCATATCTGTCATGAGAGTCTATGAATGTCTACCCATTGTGTTTAAGGTATTGAGTAATGTTTTGCAGCGAAAATGCCGGTTTGCTGGCTTTAACACGGGTTGGCAGTCGGAGAGTCGTGCAAATTTCAGCAGGATTCATGATTTTCTTTTCCATCCTTGGTAATCTGTTCGTGTGTTAGAGTTTAAAATCTGAATGAATCTGATCATGACGAGTTGGGAGTACCTAATATTGGAATGATCATTCTTCTTTGCGACAGGGAAATTTGGAGCGGTCTTTGCATCTATTCCTGCACCAATTTTCGCGGCTCTTTACTGTCTTTTCTTTGCATATGTTGGTTAGTATAATGCAATGAATTCATACTCAAGTGGACCTGCTTCGATAACTTGAATACCGGATCATGTATGTGCAGGTGCTGCTGGTCTTAGCTTCCTTCAGTTCTGCAATCTCAATAGCTTCCGCACCAAGTTCATCTTAGGATTCTCAGTCTTCATGGGTTTGTCAGTTCCACAGTACTTCAACGAATACACTTCTGTAGCCGGTTACGGTCCAGTCCACACCGGGGCAAGATGGGTATGTGAAGAACCATAACTATCCCATCTGTACTCTCTTTTTGTTTGCTGGCCAACATATTGATGAGTCTTTCTTTTCTCTAGTTCAACGACATAATCAATGTGACATTCTCTTCGAAACCATTTGTCGCCGGGTTTGTGGCATTTTTCTTGGACAATACTCTCCATAGGCACGACAATACAGTAAGGAAAGACAGAGGTTACCATTGGTGGCAAAAGTTCCGGTCCTTCAAGGGCGATGCAAGAAACGAAGAATTCTACAGGCTGCCTTACAATCTCAACAAGTTCTTTCCGTCAGTGTAAGCCCTATGTGCTCAGAATCGTTTGTGATACAGTTAGCATTGTCCTTTAAGAGAGTTATTGGGTTAAGCTTAGTATTTACTCTATGGATGTAGCTTAATAGATATTTCTGTTAAAGATTTAACTTCAATGCATGTTTGGTCATTAAGTTACAAAGCTGATGAACATTATTGAATCTCTCTCTCTCTCTCACGTCACACTTTTATTGAATGAGAATAAATTCCTGAGTAATTACTAGTGAAATTGGGATGCTATTAGTGAAGTTGGGGGTGCTGAGTTAGGAGCTATTGTATTTTTTAAATTTATTTGATGAACGAAATATAAAATTAGACCTTGATATTTGACGTAATAAATAAATAAATTTCGGAGCTCATTAATTATAGTCTCAAGACAAGGCGTCGGAGGTGGGGGACTAATATGGTTTCTCAAAGCTCTGTGCCAGGTTCCACTTTTGCCTCTTCGGAAATTAATAAGACTTTATTTTGCTTCAGCAGATGGCTTAGAAGCCATTTTTTTCCTTCTCTTTTTAAAATATATATTTTTAAAAACCCAAAGAGATTTCTTTTTTTTTTTTTCTATTTTGTCTATTATTTTCTCCCAATATAGTTGCCTAAATTGTTGGCGTAATAGGTTCCAGTGATTTCTTGCACGCTTTTCTCACCTTTACAAGCAAAATCTTCTATTGTTCGAGTCAAAATTTTAATCGAATTTTGGCCTCCGGGATTTTTTTTTTTTTTATCAAACAAAATTAAGAATCATGTAAGAAGACTGAAGACTAAAAGAGGAGAATAAAAAACAACCTATATACATAAATAATAAATCTAACTATTTCTCTTATATTTTCTACGATCCTTATAGTCAATCCTGAAATTTGTGTGCCTGTGGTGGCAACGGGCAAATGCAAGCCTGCAATGATGGTGCTGCGAAGTGCAGAAAAGGTAAACTGGATGAAATGAGTGCATCATGGAGCCCCGAAATCATGAGTCCCTCTCTTGATTCATTGACGTTAAGACAGGAGTGAATCGTTGACAAATATTATGTAATATATTTTTTTTAAAAAAAATATAAGACACTCTTAAGAGGCCATTAAAATAATAATTTTATCTTTTGCTTCAATTGATACTAAAATCGAGACAAGATTGAACGAGCCCAACCGGTTAATCTACGAACCAGAGGTCGAGCTGGTACGATCAGGTTTGGGACCACACTGCTTCACTGTCTGGCTCAGTTTTAAGAGCACTGATCTTGGTCAAAAAGACCTATTAAAGCTGCGATATGCAGTCAGGCATCACCGCTATTTCAGGACACGACCGAAACCAAGAAAAGGTAGCCATGTCTGCGACCAGACACGATTGATGGTACGTTCTTGTGTTGCATTTATTCTAAGGAACAGATATAATTTCGCCTGCTTCATGTTTGCTCAGTTACTATGTTGCCGTCTCGTAGCAAGTTCTCTCGTGCCCTTTCAAAAGAGGCACAATCATAAATAAGGAAGTTCAAATCAGCGCAAAAAACAGATTTAAAACTATTTTTAAAATTTTTATTTGCATCGACAAGGCCACTATTAACTGCAACACCGTCCGCCGTTGGCTGACACTTGCCAATGTTGCAAATCGCCCGATGCAGGCAACTCCATCTTTCATCCAATGCCTTTCTAGTTACCACATTTTCCCGATAAGTTTTGATCTTTTATTTCACATAATTTTTTAATTAATTAATATTTAAGATTTAACTGTTCTTTAAAAGAATTAACAATTTTGTAGGAAGATAGATCTAATGAAATCTCTGAGTGCCAATGCATACAGATTTTCTATATCATGATCGACAATCTATTAGTGATTATAAAATTTTATTTAGCAAGTATTTGAAGGAATTAATTCATTTGAAAATCAAAGACCATAACAATGAGGCATTGAGCCACAACATTCAGCTGTTCATTCAACTAAATTCAGGTCTTTTCTTGTTTTCATCCACTAAATTTCCCTTATTATTCATAGGATTATTTAACATATTAGTAATTGCATAATTATTAGTTATGATAACCACATCTACACCATCAACAATAATATCATCACTTTCTAAATCAAAAAAAATGTAACTAAAATATATGACAGGACATTGTAAGCAAACTATTAATTTGCATTAATATCTACATTATAGATTTTTAAAATCCAGATATATGTTTGTATTAGTTAATTTTTTATATATTGGATTTTCCAATTTTTAGTTAGCTTGATGGGATTGATTTATGATTCCATATATAATTTAAACAATAAAGAGATTTTCAGATTCAATTTAAGGTTAGATTTTGGTAACTATTTTTGTTTACAATCCATGTCTCCAATAATCCTGTGATCGATTAAGCTCCATAAAAAATTTACACGATTACTAAAATAAATCTGAGAAGCACAAATGGATCACATCACGAGTAGTTCGAATACTACGGGTATATAATATGCCTTGCGAGAAATTTAAATCCTCAATGCATGAAAATCCGTCATCGTACCGTGTCCCAAAGGACAACCATAATTATATGCTTAGGGTTTAGGATCTAGATTTTGATAACCATGTTTAGATGCTTAGGATATCTCAATCTTCATCCATAGAGAAATCCAATGAATCGAGAATATATATATATATATATGGGGGCTTAGGTATCATTCCCTACTGGGCTTAGGTTTCACTAAGATGAGATTGGACAATAAGTGTGGCAACTCCAACACTTCACATGGCCTCTTAATGGCGTTTAGTCGGCACTTGGACTAAATGAAGGAGAAGTGCTTTGAAGAAAGAGAAACCTAGAAGAGCTATCATACAAGCTAGTATTTGAAGGCATCATACCTTCAAATGGTCATCTGAATGGAACAGACCATCTGTCCCCTGTGTAATCCTTTTCTTTTTTTATTTTGTGCTGCAGAATACAAACATGAAAAATTAAAATACTAAGAGCAATTAATACCCAAACGCAACCAACCCCCATTTTATAATAAGATAGCAGTGGTTGATGAGACTGACTTACGCTTTTTTCTAATACAGTATTACCTCATTCATTTGTATAAAAGATTTAGCAGGTGAAGTATGAGAAAAATAGATCAAAAGATAATTTTCCCGTCCAAAGTAGCTTGTTTTTTTTCCCCCTGATGAACACATCCAAATCTTAAACATGTAAACATGTTAGAGACGTATCTTTCGAGTACGTGGATGACTCGAGTAAAATGTAGATTCTCTGCATACATAAATCAAAGTGGAGCATTAGTTAATTAATAAACCTTACTTTGGGACATTGACCGTGATCACTGATTTCATGCCACAACATAAGGCAATCATGGAGCGGAGAAACAGGTGGTCACTTTGGACCGTTTTGGTTACTGCCGCTGAACTCTGTGTCCTTCGTCAGATTAAATGAAGAGAAAACCACCTCTTGAAGCAACACTACCGTTACTGCAACACAAGGAAGCAACAACTACTGCTATCTGTTACCTGATGCTGGATGGAGCCAATTTAATTGACGCTAGAGATCAGGATAAGGCTTCTTCAGCTAAGGGCAAGCGACCATCACAGAAAGGTAGTAGCAGCTTTTGCCTTCCATATCCCATTCCATGCGGTGGCTGTAGAGAAGGAAGCAACAAAGTTATACCTCCATCAGTGACAACAGTCTGCTTACCTTCTCTTGGTACGTGGCCCCCTCTCCCGGACATTCACACTCCAATGGCATGAAGAATCCCACGCCCTGCATGCAGGGGATGTTATAATTCTTCTCCTTAGTCGCCTGCAACGCATATAAACGCGCGCCTACCACGCTCTTTTACCAATTACCATATAAGCTCGCCATCGACATCATGTCACGTGGAAAGTAGCTCAAAGGCAGACGGAAGTTTTCATTCTCCCTCTTTGTTTTAAAATACAGAGATTGAATGCAGAATATGTGCGAGAATATATTCTATAATATCGAGTTTTGAGCCAATCTTCTTACCTCATCCCATCTCATTAAATAAGACAACTGAACCAAGGCAGCTGAAGTTAGTTGAACGCTCCCATCACTGTTCTCTTTTCTCTACCACACTTCTCACATTCCTGAATCGTACTAAATCACCATAGCCAACTGCAGGCAAAGGTAACACAGAGAAGGATGGGGAATTGCCAGGCAGCGGATGCGGCAGCGGTGGTGATACAGTACCCGGGCGGGAAAGTGGAGAGGCTACACTGGCCGACGACCGCTGCCAATGTCATGAAAAGCAACCCAGGGTACCACGTGGCCCTCGTAACCCTCTACATCCCGCAAAATGAGAGGCAGGATGGCGGCGTTAGCATCCGGATTACCCGGGTGAAGCTGCTCAAGCCTAAGGAAATGCTTCTGCTCGGCCAAGTTTACCGGCTGATCACCTCTCAAGGTTCTTAATTCTTTCCTCTCGTCTTTATTTTTCTGCCATGCTGATTGCTGTTGTTTAGTCGTCCGGCATGAACTAACGGCGAACATTTGTGGGGATTTTCTTTGTCAGAAGTCGCAAAAGCTCTGAGGCAAAGGCAATATGAGAAGCTGAAGAAAAGCCAGAATGAAATGATTAGGAAGCAGAAACAACAGCAGAAGCAGAACGGAGATGAAACACAGGAGGATGCAGAAAGGAGACATGAGGTATAATTACAACAATTGCTACAAAGTTATTCTTGCATATAAGTTTCACGATATATCAAACTACTAGCGTCTAGAACTGTGACCAAATCAATAGGTAGATTGGCAAAACAAATAAAAAATGATGAAAAAATCTCAAATCTAACCATGAAACAGGAAATTGTCACTCAATCATGAAGAAAACTAATGAGTCGCTCAATGCAACAGATGTTAATTTGCCTACCAATCAGCAGTTGAAAGACACAAAGCAAACAGAACATGAACTAGAAATGGGAACATAAGTCTCATTTACTGATGTATACATAATGTTTAGGTTGAATTCAGAAATAATGCTTTCAATTCATTGCAACACTATTCTGTTTGAAATGAACAGGTAACAAGACAAGAAAAAGATCCACTAAAGAACACACAGACTACAATGAGAGGCAAACAATGGCGTCCTTCGCTCCAGAGCATCTCAGAAATGTCAGGCTAGTTGTGCAACAGTTTACAAAACATAAAATGAAATCTTGATAGAATTCAAAGATAGATCTCCACCATTAGTTAATCTTGTGCCGCTGATGTGTTCATGAATAGTTGAATGTATACCATGAAACCATGAAATTTTGAGATAACGTTGCCAGAGGCAAACCAGCCTGTAAAGATTGATTTCCAATAACGGTTGATGTATGTATTCCCCAGATTGATTTCAGTAAGGAAAACATATGTAATCATGAACTAGAATTGACGTAGAATAAATTTGGGGTTTTTCAATCTTGTAGTCAGAACAATTTTACAATTACAACATTCTTATTCAGTTATCAGGAGAACCAAAAAAAATCATGTAAATGCTCAACGATCAATAGGCTTTGGAAATTCTATTTTTGCACATCCAGGATGAGATAGTTTTGTAGTTTCTGATTTCTCAAAATTATATTGATAACCATTCACAATTTCTCCTAACTGGTTACCATTTGATTTCAGTATCATTTTGACGACCAGGGTAACTTCCAAATCCTGATCATATCACAATGTTATCTCATTCTCATCATCTATGCATTTTTCATTTCTTAAAGATGTCTCTTAATGCCAATCAATGTTCTTTACTGCATCAATTTCGTGTCCGGTCTGATTGTTCAGTAGGCATATAACAGCTTGACACACTGAAGAAGAAATAAAAATATTGTTAAATAGAATTCTTTAAAGATCCGTCTTCAGATAATTGCAAGCAATGAATATGGAAAATTAATATGGTTTCAGTTCCACGCCTGCTAAATAATGAGCATTTCCCCTTCTTATAACCTTCTTATTCCAGAAAACAATAGCATATCTGGGATGGCGCCAAGGCCTCTTATTAAGTGGAAAAAAAAAACAGTTAATTTCATGCTAATAGAAGGGCAAGGGTTTCCCAAGGTCTTCAATTCCAGGGGTTAATTGGATAACAAAGACTAGGAGCAAAGCAGTCGAAGTGCTTCCTGAGAAAACCAATCTGCACATGAGCTCGCGATCTGGGATAAGGTAAGAAGCCTACTTGCCAATTCCCAACACCCCAATACTGAAATGGTTCGCATGGCTTGGTAATAAAGGGAGAGAGTCAACACTTCACACTTAATGAATTGAAGAGCTATTAAGGAGCCTGTCTCAATAATTTTTTTTCCTAAACCCCTTTCTCCATGCGAACTCTAGGCTTGTTCATGAGACCTCCTATAAAGAGAATGAAGGTTGGACACTCATTGTTCATGGAACCTCCCATGAAGAACCCAAAACCATCGCAGCGAATCCCTCCTAATCTGACAAAACCATAGGGAGGTGACAATGGCGTGTTTATAATACTTTTGATAAAGCCCAGCCTCATCTAAAACTGGCGAAGATGATGAAGCAAATAGTAATAATGCAAAGTTGGAGACATAAGGAGCAAGGATCGGTAACATCCAATTGCCATTTTCTACTAGCGCATCGACCCGCCGATAGGGTCACTCCTTGCAGCCAGTGAGTCGCTTCTTGGTCTTGTTAAGAACAATAAGGAGAAGCAATGGGTTCTCTCGAAATTGCTCTTAATATGACTATGTATTTTCAAAATCAACTTTGGCACAAGAATTCTATTTCCAATTCCCTTAACTTCGACAACATTATCCTAGTAATCCTTATCTAGCACTGCAAAAATAGATAGTCGGATTATCCCTTAATTTCAATTGCCATCAAAATCAGTATCCACAGCGTTCTAGAAGAATGCTATTCGCACTCTTAACAGATAGAAGAAATGAAGTTTCTAATTTATTGGCAAAGAACAATATGGTATTCGCACTCTTAACAGACATAAGAAATGAAGTTTCCAATTTGTCAGGAAAGAACTACCCATTGTATTCCAGAAGAATGATATTCGCACTCTTAACAGACATAAGAAATGAAGTTACTAATTTGTTAGGAAAGAAATACCAACGTCCGCGCAAATTTTCACCGACTTCATCCACGTCCTCGCTGAAGAACTCTTTGCTCCTGACAAGATTCTTCCGAGCTCGCCCTCAAATAAAGAACAAGCAGTATCAAAGATCACAAAAGCTTACGGCCTTCGCGAATTCGGAGATGGGATAAGGGTAGAGGTAGGCCGGCTGCTGTGATGCGGCTCGCCCAACACTCCCAGCGGATGCATCGAGGGCAACATTGATCGAAGAAGGCGTGAGGGCGAATTGGTTGCCGAGGGAAGCGAGCTAGTGGTCGGATCGCGAAGCGAGACCGAGATGGTTCCGATGATTCGAGAAGCAGAGAAGAACAAGAAATGGCCGGAAGAAAAACATCGCGAAGCTAACTAGTGGATTGGGTCGGATGACGAATGAGCGAGGCCCAATGAGACGATATGGGCCGATGGCCTGGCCCATCCAATTTGAGTTGGCCACCATTTGCATGATACAATGCCAAGGACAGTTCCAAAAGAACACTGATTCAGGCTTTTAGATGAAAAAAAAAAGTATTGGATTTTGTAATAGAAAGGGATAATCTTTATAAATGTCTATGTCTTTCAGTATCAATAGAAATTTTAATTCAAGCTACTTTACGTAGCTTTTACCTGCATTTGGAACACGAAAAACAAAGTCCACATGATCCAATTGCTTTCCCCCAGAGCTCCTTTCATCACCAACAATGAATTGTCTCTGTCATCTACCACTTCTCCAAACTTAAGGTTCCCCACGGCCATCAAAGTGTCTTCTCCAATTGCACACCATCATGGCAGAATTTTTTTTTTTTTTAAAAAAAGAAAAGCCAAAAGAAAAAGGCACGGCATGGCGCTTTAACTAGTTGACAGGTAGGTAGATAGGTAAGAGCTACTGATGATTATGAATAAGACCTTAACTTCTTCCTTCTTATTGCGGGGCAGAGTCATTGCAGATATTTACTATATGTCCACTTTGGTTACTTAGTGAACGAATATTTATGCTTTTTACCATCCTCCTTCAAAGCCTGTACTGTGATACAGTTCACCTCTAGAGGTTATCATTCATCTGCATGAATTGTGAACATTGTGTTGTCATGCTGACTTGGGGTTTTATATTTCAGGACCTACTTCATCACCATTAGCATGAGGTAGATAGTTCCTGCAGAGAGAAACAGAAGTTTGAAGCATCCTTTATCAAATCACGTTCGCCTTTAGTTAAATGTCCTTTGAGAAAGAAAGGAGGCTAAAGAGAGTATTTAGTGGCGAAAAGTCTTTGGCTTTGGGGCTTTGGGCTTGTTCTTGGGATTCCTTGCTTTGCGGTCAAAGAGAGTTCCAAAAGGCAGTGGAAATCCAGGAGGATGTATAAGCAAGAAAGTCTAGTGCACTTAAACAGGGAAAAGGAAGAAAAACATAGAATATCATCTGCTTTTATTTTTCAGGAAAAAGAAAAATATTCACTTCTCTTTCGCTCCTTTGGAAACATGTCAGGCATGAGGGAATCTGTCCACAACTTTCAATTTTAACAGCTGAAGCCTGAAGTTATTGTATCAGGAAATAGAAAGTTCAAGGTATACCTGAACAGGGCTAGTTAATAAAATACACAGTATTGAACTCATAGAGCGATTCCTCCGTAGTTAGTAGTTGAATCACCATCAGTATGTATGCATTATTCCTCCACAACTCCAACAGTTTCCCTCCTCTAATGACTTTGCTTTACATCTGCAATATAAGATTCAGACAAATGACATAAGGTCAATTTGGTTTTGTTTGAGTTTGAACTTTCACGTCTTATTAGAAAGCAAATCCTTCGCTATCTGTTCCCACTCATTCATAGCTCTCAAATCTCACAAGATTATTATTCTTTTAACTACACAAGTAAAGCAATTATGATAGTGTCTGAATGATCTATGACAGACAATTGCGACTGTTCCATCCTAGTTTGGTTCAAGGAAACGGGTTGTTCTACAAGCTGTGATGATGATGAAGGATCTTTGACAGGTCAATGATGAAGATGGATAATACAAACAGAAGCACGCAAAGAAATCAAGATCATCAAAGAACACAACTCTAATCAAGGTCCCACTTACACAGTTTCCAATTGCGCACAGATGCGTTTGTTGTTTCCCAGCGGATATGGATCTTATTAGCACAGTCTTCGAGTTCGTTAGTAGGCAGGGAATGAGGGGTGATGCGCGGCTCCGTACCAGGCTTCTTGAGCTGTGCAGGTTGGACGCATTCCGACCAAGTCTCATGATTCCTCTGCCCGATCCATCTTCTTTCTCCATGCATCATGTTACTGTCCCCCACACAGATACTGCCACGGTAGCAGGCAGGGTGATATCATCTGCCATCGCAGATTTCATGAGATAATGATTAATCTTTAGAAAAGCTGTTGGTGTCGTAGGTAAAATTGTTTGCTTGGTCATTTATTTTTCACTCGGTTTATCTCAGGAGCAGATTCTGTAGCTGATATACTTGAATTTGACAAAAGAAATATCAGTATTAATGTATTGCAAATTTTACGAGTACGGACTTTAAATGAGCAGTGGAACTTTATATAAAATGGAAAGATTTGCAGTAGCTCTAGGAACACAGCCTCAAGATGGCTGTCACTTCTTCAGGCTGACAAGCATGCTTCATAATTAACAATGGATACTCAACAAGGACTAAACAAAACAACAAAAAGAAAACTATCATCATGCACATCCTGCTGAGGCAGAGGACAGAGTAGTTTGACCAGAAGCAATAGAACAGTGTGAGATCTGGAATGCCATGAGTTATCTTGTATCCTGCTTGAATAGTGAATTTAGTATTTTTACAACATGAACCACCAGCTGGAAGAGGCTCTCTTCCATTCAGTAATCAATGCATTCTCTATTTGCAACAGACCCCACGGCCATCAGAAAGAAACACAAATCTTCACACTTAGCACTACACAAAATAATGGCAGACCCCCCTCACTCGGGGGATATGTGATTCTACCCATCATGCTTAAACAACAAAGCCCAACAAAAGTCGGGCGAAACCGGACACTTTAATTATTAAAAAAAAAATTAAAAGGAAAAGAAGAAAATTCCTTCCTCACTAGATTGGAAGCAAACCAAACTCCTGCATGAAATACTGAGGAATCTATGAAAACAAAATGATACTTAATCCTTAAATACAACTTGCTCTCTTATTCCCTAAGGTTCATATTTTATATTTCTAGCAAAACTCATTCCATTAGCCACTCAGTGGCGATTCTGTTTGTTAATCTTCCTTCGCTTAGTCGGCGGAGATGAGGATGAAGATGTGAGCTTAGAGTCCTTTTTAGATGGACTAGGTACCCTTTGCTGCGAGAGAATCATTGAAGATTTCCTGAGCTTTCTTTCTACAACAGCTTGTTGCATTATTCGATAACAATTGGAGATTCTCTCCTAAAAAGACAAATTTGAAACTATGATTGACCTATTATCCATCGATTAGCTCATGAATAAAAGCTACTGATCTTTCTAATCAGTTACCTCAGTTAGTCCAATGCACCAAGTCGCTGCAATTGTAGGATTAACGACGGCCAGATCCTGAGTCTCATTTATTGCACAGATTACAGCAGCTGCAGCAAGAGCCGACGGGGAATGGCTCGCAGTGTCGATCTCTGTTGCAACATGGAGTTCAGATCAAAGCATTAAATCTGTTAAAAACTGATATGACACCCAAAACCAATTTTATTACCTCGCATTGCTGCTAATATGATTTGTGTGGCCTTCGAAGCCAAGACTCTTGCTCGTTTACCAGATGAATCAATCTTACAAGCAAAGAAATGAAGAAAACTGAAGGGAGATACAGTTTGAAGCTGCCAATCTAATGCAGTGAGCACGAGAAGCTCCATGCGAAGCACAGTACGAGGCTCGAAGATGAATTTTGCATCCTCAACCTACACAATTAACCCAACGCAATTCATGCTCAGAGAAGATACAAAAGCTGCGGTAGCATTACTGGTCTTAATTAGCTCAACCACCTGCAGGTCCAAAAGGGTTGGAACAAGTGTTTCCTCCATTTTTGCCCCTAGGGAGAGGCAAGCCACTGATAGAAGTTGCAGTGCCCAACCATTTTGCTGCATTTTGATACAACAAGCAATGAGAGCCTACAATACAGTTTAGATTCAACCATATTGTAAAATATTCCTCTTATAATTACAACAAATTCCATCACTTTCCTGAACAATGAATTTAACTGTACTGCTACAGCAGAATGTTAAATGATTCAGCATTAAGATGTATTTACTTCATCATCGCCGATAATTCGAATGTATTAAGAAAAAACAACAAACACTGAGGCCTAATAGCTAGCTAATAGTTTATTCAGCATAAAAGACAGATATTGGTGGCCGTCCGATTAGATCGAGATCGATCTACCTGCAAGCGGTGAGAAGCGAGGAAACGATCCGCGTAGATAACGGCGAGGTACGCCGTCAGTGGTCTGAACCGATAACAAGCACGCACCTGAAACCAAACCAAAACGTCCGTTAGACCCACTCCCGGGCCGGCGCATGTTAGCGAAACGTTGCGGGGAGTTCTAGGATGCGCACGCCGGCGAGAGAACCTTAAGAATCCAGTCGACGGCGTCGCGCCGGGCGGCTGGGTCGACCGATTCGACGGGGAAGCGAACTGAACCAGCCGTGTCCGCGGCCACCTCCTCGACCTCTACGGAGATGGAATCGTCGGCGCCGCCGCGGTAACCGGCGAGTTCGCCGGCGTCCTCCGTACAGTGGAGGTCGAAGCAGCCGGAAGAGGCGGAGGAGGTCGACGTCGAGGGCGGCATGGCTGGAGGAGAGGAAGCAGGACCCTCATCGCTTTTCCATCACCGCGGAGCACCAGACCCAGTAGAGGCGAGACGGAGGCGAGTAGAAAACCAGGCGGTGAGTATAAGGACGAAATCGGAGGTGCGAAAATAGATAAAGCGTCTACTACTCCCACTACCTCTCAATTGACAGGTTTGAGCGCTTATATAGTGACATGGTTAGTATCCATCTTAAAGCCACGGCAAAATATTGCTTTGCCTCCGCGTTACAGTCGAGTTGATATTGATATTTGAATTATTGTATCTCGCTCAATTTTCTTCTCTTTTATTTGTATTTTTAAAATTTAAAACTCACTTTTTCTATTCACCTTGTTGTAATTTACCATGGTCCATGCCGATGCCGAGGAACAATTGATTGTTGTTGAGGAGTTCTTGTGCTTTGTGTTTGTTTCTTTGTGGCGCAGTACTAATTATTTACGTTGATGTCAGACCAATCTTTTTCTTGCAGTTTACCGTGAGGCAAAGACCAGTCTTTTTACCTGTGTTCAGTGTTCACCTGCACAGGTATAGGAAATAAATATAAAAGAAACTTAAGAAAATATTCTATTTTCCTTATTTATTTAAAAAGAAAGAAAGGAGAATGAAATCATTCTATCTATCTTCTATTTTATTTCTATCTAGATAAAGGGAAGGAAATTTTCAGAACACAAGATGAAAGACCCATTCCCTTTATATTTCTCCCCAAGCAAACACACCATTAGTTTTTTCAGTTCAATTGGTTTAATCCAGTATTTAAAAAATCGAATAAAAATAATCAGTTCCTATTATATTTATTCTTCAAAAAAAAAAAGGGAGTTCATAAACTAATTACTCTGAGAGCCTTAATCTTTGACTTTGCTTCTGTGAAATTAAGCCTTAAAAAGAATAATATAGCTTATAAGTTCATGCTCAGTGGCAGATATCAGAACAATAATTGGTATACATCCAAAAAATGCCAAGTAAAAAAACAAAAAATGGTCATGTGTGAGCTCCATAAATTCTGACGTGCTCAGAGAAGCTCAGATTCCATCACAAACTGATCCACTATATCCATGGATGGATCAGTCTGATGGTTTTCAGGCACTACTGAAATAAACAGGGTTGGGATTCCATACCAGTTGGTTTGGCACAGAACCTAAAACTATATACGTTCAGATTTAAGGTTGGGTTTTACATATTGCAGTTAGTGCTTACCCATTGTTGAATATCATTTTGGATACTGCAATTCTGCTTTCAACTTGGAGCCTGGGAACATCATTAATTGTCAGCAGAAACACAGATAAAAGAGAAGAAGAAAAAAAGTTATTGAGCTACTTGATGGGATAAAGGTAAAATGTTCGCCTCAATGTCTCCGTCAGTCTGTCACAGGATCAACACGGAAAAGATAAATCACAAAGACTAGTCTAGATAGCCCGAACAATGACCAGTGAATGGGATAGGATAAGAAAATTTTGCATTGTGTGAGGTTATCTTACTCGAAATTTTTCATCTATTATATGTGTAAGTATTTCAAGATAGTTTTGATGTGATCAATCAAATTAGATTATGTCCTGTATTATTTTGATCCTTGTGTCTAAGTGTGCAGGAACTTAGGAACACAAGAAGTCGAGCAGAAGACGCGGCAAATGAGAAGGATGACATGGGAAGCGAGTCGATGGGCTCAGTACATCCGAGGAACGAGAAGCTGCGGAAGAGTACACCGATGGAACGAGAAGGACGTGGTCTGAGGGACGTGAGGCGAGAAGGACGTAGTCCGAGGGACGAAAATCCGGGGAGGAATTCTACTCGAGGAGAAGGTCGGAGTTGGGTTCAGGTGAGCTCAACTTCGGACGACGAGAGATCACCCAGACATCCAGAAGGACTAGAAGCGTCCCAGAACAGCTGGAGGCGCCTCGACCGTTAGGCGCTGGAGGTGCCCCCAACGCTTGGAGGCGCCTCAAGCGCCCAATCGATGGAGGCGTCCCAAGGCTCGGAAACGTCTCACCCGCCAATTGGATGGATGCGTCTCAGAACGATGGAGGATCCCCCGATCATCAAAAAAATAGCAGATAAGATCTGGAAGCCGAGTCAGCCCAACCGAGACTCCCCCAACACTTGGAGGTGCCCCTAGCATTGTCAGATCACCAATGAATCAGTTTCGATCCATTGGAGG
>JBBUKS010030457.1:0-11114 GCA_038050645.1 Hedychium gardnerianum
TATACTTATATATATAAATAATATGTTTTATAAAAATTAATATAACACTGTTATAATTATTATAATATAAGTTATAATATATAAATATATAACGGTTTTAATTAAAATTGTTGTAATGAAATTTTATTAAAACCCTTAACCCTATTTATTTCTCAAAGAATCGCGATTCCCTTTCGCAATTTCGCCGTCCGCCCTCCTCTCCTCTCTTCTGCTCGCGATTCCGATCATCTTCTCTACAAATCGAAATTTTACCAAGGTACCTGACTCTCCGAAGAAGTGTGATCGCCGTCTCATCACCGCTACTGAGCCGGTTGCCCTTACCGATCCCTGCGATCGCCTTCACAAAGACGCTGGCCTCCGCTGCTGATGCTTCGAGGTAAGTTTTCATCATTTAGATTTTTTTTTTCCCTGATAAAAGTGATCTCGTGATCGACAAAAGAAATCGAATCGATTCCTTCTGTCGCGCACTATGCCGCAACTCGACGCACGCGAAGACGTACGCGATGATGCGTGTGAAATATTCGTGCGCATGTTGTGCCAGTGGGGTGCCGGTCCCCCGTCAGAACGGTAAAAATCGTGAGTTTCGGGCGGAATGACTCGGTATTTTAAACCATGGTTATAAGCAGATTATTTCATTGATGTCAATATAAACTATATGAAATTGCATAAAACTAATTAAAAGTTTTTAATATAAATTATTTTAATAATTAAATATTTTTAAGAAACAATTTTTAATGTCTAAGATTAATTAAATTGTATAAAGAATTAACTTATATGTTATAAAAAGTTAAAGTTATTAAAAATTAATTTACAACTGGTTAATTCATGTCCATGGTGTGTGCTTTTGAATTTCCTCACTATTAATTATGTTTTGGGTTGAATCCCACCATTATCTAAATGATTACATGTGTATGCTGAATCAGGAATGATAATCCTTCCTAACCTTATTTCCACACGGCAGAACTCCTTTAGCAGTGCATGAACTTAATTCAATTGATCCAGTAGACATAGACGACCAGTGTTGTAGAATCTCCAAAAAATTAGAATAGATTACTGAGAGTGATAAAATGCTTCTTTAATAAGGCTTATGTTAGACATGACTGGTGTCAATCAAAGGTTTCATTTCAGGGAAGTGTTAATTAAACTTTCCTGAAGATGAATGGATTCCATCATAAACCTTGCCATATTGGTCATACATAACCTGATGGGATAGAGCTTCAGCAAGAAAAGTTGTTATTGTGGTGATCAATAATTCTCCAAAACAAGCATATTAATCATTCTTTTTTACTATCTTAGTGAACAGAGAAAACTCACAGCAACTTATATACTTGAGGTGCACCAAAAGAGCCCATGAGGTGTTAGATTTTTCCTCCTACCCTTCATTATTCATAGTTGACATAATTTTAACCAAAATTGAGTGTTTTATCCCAAAGAGAAGAGCACTAATCCCACAATACATAACTAACAATTTCAATTAGCTGATAACTCTAACAACCAAAACCAAATGCTAACATTCTTTCTCGAGCTAGAGTATTAATATTACCTTACCCAGCCTGTTACGTAGATTAGGAAAAAATAACTCATAAAAAGAGAAAGATAAAAATGACTAAGACACAGCGACATAAACAAAAACATGATACTAGTCTAGAGACATGAAGATGCAAGGGGATTTTTGGGGAAAAAAAATTCAAATCTAATTAGGAATATGCAAGGGGGGGTGCAAAGGTATTTTTCTAATCTAGAGTTATTGATGTATAAGAAATCCTCATACTCATTAATTTTCTCGTACACTTTTGTTTCATTGATTCTTGGCACTGTACCTGCATCCCAAATTTGAACCTCTTTCTATCGTGTACACATGTTTGATACTTATACTTGCTTGTGTCCGAGTAATGTAGACAAAAACATCCAATGTGGACGTAAACTTAAAACACATATAACTAACAACTCCAATAAATCAATAACTCTAATAATATAGTTAATTTGGAACTAAGAATCAGTTTGGAGTTCATATTCTGCTCTAAAACTAGTACCTATAAGTGATGTCCACCCATAGGTAGATGACCATATGAGGGATTTGACAAATTTTTTTCATTCAAATAAGTGATTGAACAACTCCCAGGTGGAGTGAAGTAATTTATCTATATTTTAGATACTTATCCATGTTTAGCCTCCTTAATGTTTACTATCTATATTTTAACTACTTAGAGCATCCACATCAGATCCCCTAAACAAAAATTTTACTTTAAATTTTATATTTTACATAAAAAAAACTTTTGTATCAGTTACCCTATCTATTCCCTAAATTTAGATTTTATAAATAGTACTCTTTACATTTGGGGAATGAATTTTCCCTAACATTAAAATATTATTATTTCTAATTCTCACTTTCCACTTCCATGTTTGCCATTTCTAGGGAGAGAGAAAAAATATAGAGGAGAGAGAAAATAATAATAAAAAAATAAAAATATGGTAAATTATAAGGAAGCTGATGTATTGTGTAGTGAAAAGTGGATATCCAAATTTAATAAAGTAGTTCTTCTATCCTAAATTTTAAATTTTGACTAGGAAATATGACGTGGATGCTCTTAGATGCAACACCTTTACCTATAATTTGTTATCAGATTACAAATAATTGTACATGAGTAACCCAAATCTCAATTTCATGATGGGATCTTGATACATGTCTTTGTTATATTTTCCTTAACATCATTCAGGTTCATGCACATATCCTCAACGAGTATAAATGCTCAAGGGACAATGACAGAAAGCACTCCAACAAAAATAAAGAAGGAAGAGAACGATCTCCAAGGTAAGAGAAAAAGAAATGTCAACAAGGGAAGGGGAAAACCTTTTCCAAGATAGCAGGAAGACCTTATCCAAGATAAGAGGAAGAACAATAGAGCTTCGAACCAAGAGAATAGATGAAGACCTTACTTTCAAGGTAACAAGAAAATTAAATGTCTTAATCCCTGAGCTAAGAAGAAGCGGAAAAATATCCTTGGTAAGAAAAAGACCTTATGAGTTAAGACTATTCCACAAGTAAAACCTATTGAGATGAGAGCACTTGGAATGCACATTCTAGATCCCTAAGTTTTAAAATTTATATCTAAGGTTGATTGAGCATTGAAGCTACCTACGTTGGTAATTCCAAGTACCATTTTGTTTTGCAGGACAAGAATTTTTTACTCCAACCATAATGACTCTGATATTAATCATCTCCATCTAATCCACACTAAAAGGCAAAAGCTCAAACCACCTAACAGAAACCTTGGTATCATGAATAGTATAGTAGAATTTATAGTTTAATTTTATAAGTTGTGGTGTTATTCTTGGACAAAAATCAAAAGAGCACCCCTTAATTTTGTTATCGTCAAAAGAGTGCCCCAGTTTGAAAAAAAAAATACCAAAACAAAGTTATATCAAATTATCCTTTTCGAAAAGTGCACCCCAAAAAATACCTTTTGTTATAGTAGCCTTGGCCAAAACTATTATAACATAAAACACTATTATATCAAAATATCATTTTCCAACTTAGTCAAAATTGCTCCAATTTAGTCAGAATCACTCCAACTTGGTCAAATTCACTTCAATAATATTATAGCACTTTTAGCTAAAGCTGCAATTTTGGTCAAATTGCTTTATGTTGTAACAGTCTACTACACGTTATAGTAGTTTTGAACAAAGCCGCCAAAATAATGCTAGAATAAGAGTATTTTCAGAATGAAAATATAATGGGATGTTGTTTTCAAACTAGGGCACCCTTTTGACGATAATGAAAATAAAGGGCACCCTTTTAATTTTTGCCCATTATTCTTTCACGCATGCTAGTAGATTTAGTTGTGCCCCCGGGGCAATGGTTAGGTCTTCCAATAGATAACTAAGGGATTTAAGGTTCGAATCTCAACTGCGACACACTGCAGGAAATTTTTCCTCCCGTGAGAAGCGAGCCTAAGAATATTGATCGCATGAGCCTCCATTAGCGCTTCCCGATTTATCCTGGTGGCTGGTGGGAAACTTCAGTGGGGCCGGACCATTCGCCCAAGTTTGATGTTACCTGGTTAATCATTTTTTTAGTAGATTTAGTTGTAAACAAGTACATAGGAGACATTGTATAGCCACTAAAAGTTTTCAGCAATTTAGTTTTGACATTCGGTGAACTAATTATCTATATTCTGCTTGTTCTAAGCTAAGAATATCTGCCTTACAGAATCAGCTTCATGCACTAACTGACCTCAGAGATATAAATAGAAATAAAAACATAATAAAATTTGAAGATTTTCCAAAACAAATGAACAAAATTTGGAATTACTTCGGATGTTTCACTCAAAAGCAGTCTTAAATAATCAATAAAATCATAATTAAGAAGCAGTTTCAAGTTCAAGGAAGATATTACTTCATTGCCTTTCTGCATGTAACTAAATCATGAAAAGAGTTTAATAGGCCAGAAAAATATTAGTAGGACAACTTTGACGGTGTTGCATGAGGAGCAAGAAAGCGTTGTTATATTACTAACTTGCAAATTAGAATCAGGCCCTTGAGTCCACCAGCTTGCACATGCATCAAACTGTGGAATGATCATCTCTTGATCATTCCAAACCTAGACAAGCAACAGAGAAAAGTGCAACATCGATCATAAATCATGCATCATTTAGATGTTTGAAAAAGGAAGTATTAGTCTATCATGACAGAGAAGTAGACAGACCTTGTGTATAGAAAAATTCTCACCACAGCGTGAGTCAATGACAGTAATAGTCTCTTCAGGAACCAGTTTGTGTTGTGTGAATGGCCACCAGAAAAGGTTGCCTGCCTTTCTTGGCATATCATGCAATCTTTGAATTCTTCTTGAATGAGCAGACACCAAGACTTCCTGAAGGGAACTGAAAACCTTTCCAGATTCATAAAACCAATCCAGCAAGTCATTTATTGGATCTTGAGGAATTGGTGGCAGCATAAGTACAGGTAGCCTTCATTAAGACAGAAGGGCATGTTACATTGATCTATAAAATATACGTGCAGGAATATAAGTGAACAAAGAACAACAAAAAAAAATTCTACATATGTGGTAAGGAATATAAGTGAACAAAGAACAACAACAAAAAATTCTACATATGTGGTAATCATATGTAGAAAGCATTTGATAGTAGGCAAGTTTGATACTAGTTCATCCTTATATGTTAATTTCCAATTCATGAGCGAATGTCCATATTAATTTCCTAGAATAGATTATATCCTGTTGATAAAGATAACATTTTATAGAGTTGACTTCTTGCATCCCTAGAGGTAGAATAATCCAGGATTCATGCAGAAGAATTACTGAGTTATGAATTGGCATTGCAAGTCAAAACAAAAAATTTAACATAGATTTATCCAACCCTTTTAGATTTGTGATACAGACTGATGGTTAGGATTATTGTTATTCCGAAGCTTGATGAATGGAATTTTCCTTTTCTAAATTTTTTTTGTTTTCAATATTCTGTTTCCAGAAAGAAAAAATTGAAAATTGAAAGAAAAGTTTAAAACACACATTTGTCATCGACTTTCATTTTGACAATTTTACACAAAAGATGATTGATATTTCCAATATATGAGAAAAAAATATGAAAAATGTTGGGAAATTAAAAAAAAATCAAAACTGCAAACATAAGAGAATGGATGTTCCATAATGAAACAAAGTCTAAAAGTTCACTACAGAAATTATGTATAGCATATTATTACCTGTTTCGTAGGTATGACTGCAGGCGCACTTCATTAGAAAAGCCATGATCCTCCAAAATAATAGCTGCAACATCATATCCTCTGAGAGTCAGGCACTCATATGCAGCTATAGTTCCAGAAATTCCACCCAAACGACCATCTCCAACCAGAATGGAAGGAAATCTGAAAGGCCTGGTCCACGTTCCAGGTATAAGAAAAAAATGAGCTTATATAATCATTACAAAAGTGTTAGAACTATGACAAATTATTTACATGAAGCAACATCAACACAGTCACTCCAAAATTATAGCACAAACTATGTCATAAGACAAATGATGACCAAATTCATATAGGGTTCAAAGAATGTTCAAGGGAGGGTTATAAAGAATTAATTTTAACTATCAGCAACCTCGCTCTCTGCAAGAAAACAGAACTTTTAAGTTCAAAATAGAAATAAATGACAAGTTCCTGTTTTCCATTTTGCCAAATTATTGCTTCCTTCAGGTAGGAGCACAGTTTCTAAATCACATATTTAGCAACCTTTTAGCAGATAAAATGCTACCATTGATAGCGCTAAGTCAACTGAAACCCTGAAAATTCCAACAATAGATACCAATGCAAATTGGAACCTACTCAATATAATACCATTTCTTCACTTTTAATTTACAAACAAATCTATTCCAGTAGACAAGAACATTGGCCATTGAACATTTCCTTAAACATATTGTTAAAGGTATTGGATTTATTAGAAACTAAGTGTAATCCATTAAGTCCCACATAAATAAATCTAGGTTTAGGGTTACAATTAAGAGTCCATATGTACCCATGATGTAATGGTTATCTCAATATAATCTAATACAATCTTCTTCTATTCCCAAATTTTATATGGTTACCAGAGTCCCCTTTCTAAATTTAAAGTTCCAAAAAATGTTCCCTCTAGTTGCCTCTCTCCTCATCCACCTATTCGCCTCTCTTCTTCAAATTTCTTTTCTCCTCAATAGTTCTTCCACAATTTACATGCCTCCCTAACTGTTGTGATCCAACAGCCACCTGCGCCTCCACGACTCAACCACTGCTATCAGCAGAGTAAAAGGTCAACAGCAGCACAAATGAAACAAAGGACCAGTTTTCCATTGATGACCAACTCGAGTTTTCAATCAAGGAGCATTTATGGTTATATGGGACACTGCTACCAAGAATTTAATTTGCAAGGGTTTATTTAATAACTTGATGGTTTCAATGATGGTTGTTGTCAAGCGAAGTAAAAGGTCAACAGTAGTGCAAGTGAATGAAGTGTTGAAGCTTAAATGATGCTATTTTTTCTAGTGATTCTCTCACACCAAATAGCGACGTACTTGAGGTTCCAAGGACATGTAGCGGATTTAGAGTATCTTTGATGAGCATGCCTTCACCAACGAAGAAATCCCCAAAACTCCGATCATCTAGAGCATTAATGCAAGCTTTAATTAACAATTGTATCTCACCTCCATCTGATACCCCTACCCTTGGCAAAGCATGTAGCGAGCACCTTGCACTTTCGCCCAAGAGACTCGTGCCCACCCACCAACTAGATACTCGGGTGAAAACTCATTCCTCCATCACTATCATATCTCTGTCATATTTCAACTGGGCCATTTCAAGCACCACAATCATTATTGCTTATGCAACCTCCACTTTGGATCATTGCTCCTTCATCGTTGGTCATGCATGTCACCGAAATAGTTGCATGTGGCCTTCTATGAGCTGAGAATAACCCTATATCTTTCTTCTCTTCTCTTCTCTAATTTGTTGGTTCTCCCTTTCCAACTTACAATTTATATGTGTGAAAGACTCTCAATGTTGGTGAATTTGATTGTCTCTTTGTTTTTAGCAATGTAATCTCCTCCTCACTCATCTTCTTTAGGTTGCATTGCAAAAGGAAGTTCTCAGGAAGCACTCAAACCCATTCTACCTTAACCTCCACAAGCTACTTCCAACACCTTTAGACATTGTATTCACTCCCTTTTCTTCCTTTTTTTTTCCCTGCTATGCATCGAAGACCAAAATAAAGAAATTGGCATGTTCTCATTTTCTACATCCAACAAAGGATCAAGCTATGTTACTCATCTCCAATGAAGATCTAAATAGAGAGAATGTCTTCTTCTCATTTTGCTATGTCAATTAAAGGATCGAGCCTTGCTATCCATCCTCTAAAGATCGTTGAGTTATTTCCTATCTCTCAGTTTATCATGTGTTAATATATGCACCACTTCATGGAGAAGCCGACTTGAGAGATCAATTTCTAAGATTTCTCTTCATCCTTTTCCTTTGTATTTGTTTCTCTCTTTGTTGATTTGTTGAATTGAGTCCAACACATTGTTGGTTGTATGCCAATCCAAACTTTAAGAGAGATCATCTACATGGTCCACTAACACCTTAAATTTTGTTTTACTTGCATGCGAGTAGTATGTTTTTCGTTTCATTATTGTCATGTCTAGCTAATTTTTACTTACAAGAGTTTCTCTAGTTTATATAAAAATTCGACTTAGATACTATTTATGTTCCAACTTGAGAATGAGTGTTGAAGGTAGTGGACTTATTAGGTATTAGGTGTAGTAGGCTTGGTCCCACATTAGCATTTCTAAATTTAGGATTTATGACGAATCTATAAATATATCTCATAATAATGAAATACAATATTCTCCTATTTCCAATTCTAAACATATTGTTCTTTTCATGTGTACAAGGATATAGCAGGAATAATAGCGTACCTATATAAATCACATTGAAGAGTTCCAGAAGGTCCAGGGCTTGCAACACCTCCAGCGGTCTCAATCACTCGCCAAACTCTCTCCCTACTGCCATCACCTCCTTCTTGCAGTGAAAGCCTCAAACACTTTCCAAGTAGCTTTCTCAAAGAAGAGTCTTCAACCAGCATGCCCTCTCTCTGTACAGCTAGATGCGGCGAAATGGCCTCCTTCCATCCAAACAACGTCTTGCAAACCAACCTAAAATCTCCCTCTTCTATTTCTTCTTTCCCAATGAGCGTCTCCTCGTACGCACAGAGACCTCCTGATCCTGCAGCATCGCCTCCCACGGTCTCCTCCCGTTTCTCAAGCCTACCTCCGAGCAACTCCGCAGCAGCAGCGTTCGAAGCATTCAAAACGTGGTCAGATACGAGAAGGCCAGTTGGGAAGTTGCCGTGAAGTCTACGGAAGAGGGCGGAGACCTTCCGGCTGACGAATCGGGAGTCGGAGTCGACGGGGAAGCCGGTTTGGACGGGCTTCAGGTAGAGAAATGAGGAAGGACCATGGGATGATTGGGAAAGGACGGAGGCCGCAAGGCCGGCGGAGACGAGGGTTTTCCCCACGCCGGTGTTGGAACCCCAGACGACATAAGTAGGGTTCATCAGGTCGATCCCGGCTTCAGGAGAGACGGATCCGTAGAGTCGGGGAACGAGGAAGTGAAAGGGCCGACGGAGGAGCCGGCCACGGGGGCGGAGAAGGGGCGCCATTGGCGTAGACGGCGGCGGAGAGTGAGGGCGTCACTGAATAGGCGCTGCCTGCTCGTCTCCGATTAAACTCCTCTGCAGCCACTTCCCCTCTCTGTCTCAGATTCCTTCGTAAAATCTTCGGAAAACAATTAATTAGATTTGTTTGAAATGCTTACTTCTCATATCTTAATGATCGGATTGTGTCTCCAGTGCAATAGTATAATTGTTAGACTCGGATCCGATCCGAATTCAGATTTAAAATTTAAAATTTAATTATGATATATTATTTTTAAAAAAAAAATAATAGATCTAAAAATATTAGATATCTGGATGAATCTTCATTAATATTTTTTGATTTATGCTAATGATCGATAAAAAATTTCTATGAGGCATGATCGATCACCTCAAGTTAATCATTTTTTTAAGGATCAGATTATGATGTGGCATACATAGTATGAGTTGGGTAATCACCCAACGACTCATTAAATTTGATAAATAATCAAAGAATTTAAAGTTCGAATCTCAACTACAATGTATTATAGGAGATTTTTCTTCTAGTAAGAAGTGGGCCTAAGAATACGAGTCATCTAGATGACTTTTATTAACACTTCCTAATTTATCCTGGCGGTCAATAAAAAATTTCTATGAGATCAAATCGATCGCCCTGAGTTAATTATTTTTTTTAATGATCGGACTATAATGTGGGCATAGAGAGTATGAGTTAGGTAATCACCCATTGACTCGTTAAATTTAGCAAATAATCAAGAGATTTAAGATTCGAATATTAGCTGCAATGTACTATACGTAAGATATGACAAATAAAAAAAAAACTTAGGCCTTAAATATGAAATAATCTAATGGAAATTTTAAAAAAAAAATTGAGGATTAAATTGAATTCATAGGGATTAATTAAGGTTATTTCTATTTAAGCTGAAAGTTAATAAAATCAATTAACCTAAGGTATAAATTCGAAGCCCTAAGTTAAGTGATTAAAATCAAAGTTGAGTTTATAAATACCTAACTTTCATTTACCCTCTTCACTCGATAACTCCTCCTCAACTCACTCCCGACTCATCGCCGACCCATCTCTCGATCTTCCCTTTTCCTCATCCATAGACACTCCCTCGCCGCCGGTTGGGTGTCGTCGGAGCATCCATTGCCCAAGGTCAGACTCCCGTCGATTGCTTTCCCTTTCCCTCTTCTCTGTTGGAGTTCGGCTGCCAATCCCAAGCATTGACGATCGGGCGGATCAATTCCCTCCGGTCATCACTGCCCCTGCCACACTCCACCATCGGCCACTACTGCCAGCTCACGGCTCGGTAGCGACCAGAGAAGGAGGGCGAGGTCTTTATCTTACTCTTTTTCGATTGAAGCAGCCTCTGTTCTTCCTGATCTGATGATTGTCGACCACCTAGGTCAAATTCCAGCGTCGGTGATGTTGTGCTACGGTAAGATCTAGGTTAGGTCTGATTGCTTAGTTGGTTCTCTACTTGGTTTGGGGGTTGGATGTTAAGATTATGTTCCTGTTTCTTTTCTGGACAGTAAGGAGGTTTGGAACGAATTCAATTTCCGGTTGAAGCTGTTGGTTTTGGTTGTTGCCGGCCAACTCTAAGGTAAAAAAATTTCCTCCATCAGTAGGTTAATGATTTTTGGATATGCATTTGGATTATAATATTGTTAAGAATGGTTTAGTGATCTATTTTTGGGAGGTATGAATGTTGTTGATATTGTTTTCGGCCATATCAATATGTTAGGACTCAATTTGGTTGGTAAGGATGGATTGGTTAATCTAATTGTGAGGTGGAGTAGCTTTATCTTGTAATTGGTAAGTGATGGTGATGTTGAGATTAATTGTTGTGTGTTGTTGTTTATGTTGGGTTTTATCGAGCCGCAAAACCGCTTTTGCGTGCGGAAACCTCGAAGCCCCATGACATGAAGAATCCGT
>JBBUKS010030468.1:0-11114 GCA_038050645.1 Hedychium gardnerianum
GTCATGCTTCTGCTACTCTCTCACTATTATCTACCTAATTATTATGGCCAAAATTCATCGAATGAAAAATGGTTTCTCAATTGCCTCAAAAATCCATTACACATGCTTGTAGTAGAATTTCTAGTGTCTGAATGGTGCATTTTGCACGTATGTATGTTTGTCTGAAATGCTACACTAAAATGAAGCTTTATACCCATGGCTAGTTGGAAACTCTACTAAGGGATCCAAAAAGTTAGTCATACGGATCGGTAGGAAACGACAGACTTGGTTAATCACTCAACGATCATCCAAATCGAGTCATGCCCCTTCCAAAGTTCGTTGTACTATGTTCCCATTTCCACTTAGGTACAAAATAAAATCTTCTCATGTAAGCTTGTTGGTCTTTGATGCTCTCTGTGCCATTTTGATGTTCTGCTTTCACTTGGGTTCATCTCGTTCTGAATGGTACACCCCATTGGTTCATCTTTCTGAGGGTGAAATGTTGCACCCAAAAGAAATTTTGTACACATGGCTTATTAGAATCTCGGCCAAGCGCAATGAAAACTCAATACCACGAATTAGTGTAAAAATGGATGGACTAGGTTAATCAGTGAACGATTACCCAAATCGCATCATGCCCCTCCCATGGAGTAATACTATTAGCTTCTGATAATCTATCTTCACTTGTTGACCCATCAAGCATCGAGCTATGAGTTCACAATGTCCTTCCTATCGTTCCACCAGAAGGAGCATTTTAGGCATGGTTACATACGAGTACCTCCCGAATGAACTGTGACACGTGATCAATGTGCTTCCTGGAGTAAGTCCTCTTTAATTGAATGTATCTTGAAAACACATAGTCTTCTTCGAAATCAGAGAGTCCCACCTTTGTTGCATGAAAACTCTATCTATCATCTTCAGTCCAATCCACTACTTCAGCCAATGGGGGTGTTGATTACTAACTTGTGCTTCCTTGATACCTTTGGTTAAGGGCGACTAAGCCATCATAGCCACTCGTATCACTTTTTGGTGTTTTCCCCCCTCAAGTCCATATTCTTACAAGCAAAGAGGATGGCCAATAATTTCCAAGTGTTGGACCGGGTAATTCTTCTCATGGTCCTTCAACTGGCGTGAGACATAGAATACTATACAGTCAAATTGCATCAGGACTGCACCCAATCCTTGCAACAATGCATTTGTGTAGAGGTCAAACTCATCTTCATCGGAAGGAATCACTAAGGTCGGTGTACCTATTAGTTTTTGTTTAAGTTTCTATAAGCTCGATTCACAAGCCTTTGTCCATGAAAACTTCAATCCTTTCTTGGTTAGAAAACCTTTACAAACCTTTAGTAGTAACTAGTTGATCTAAGAAAACTATGAACTTTCTGCAGCCATAGCTTCAGATCTTCAAGTTCCTTTAGTATAATGTGGTATGGGGTCTTGGGTATTAGAGTCATCCTTAAAAGTACCTCAATTGTGAACTCCACTTTTCTTCGAGGTGGCAAACCAAGAACTTTGTTCGAAAATGCGTTAGGGTATTCTCATATGATGCGAAAGTCCAAGAGGAGTGATGTATTATCCTCATAGATCTCCTTGATGATAGTGGATACCCATAACATCCAAGAGATAGCAATTCCTTGGCTTGAATTTCCAAGATAGTTGGTCTGGAGGTTGAAAGTTACTACTCTAGCTGGACAATCGACGGTCGCATGATAAATGGCCAACCAGTCCATGCCTAGACTAATGTCAAACTCCACCATTCCTAATGCTTATAGATCTACGGCTAGGGTATGCCTACCAAAGTTCATCGAACAACCCTTAACTTCTTGACTAGAAGTCAATACTTCCATTAATTGTATTATTATAGCTAATCCACTTGATTGCAGTGTCAAAACTCTCCTAATCTTACCCATAAATGCTCGGTCTACTATCTCTACAACAGAGGGTCAAGACATTATGATCTGTATGTAGGCTTCAAGACCTTGGGTGCATAGAACATACTGTCATATTCTTGAGTTATTAGGTGGGGCAATAGTCAGCGAGTGACCATTATGCTACAGTTGGCCAACTTAAGATTCAGGAACTCCTAAAAATACACTACATAAGTAGTAAAAAACTATCTCTAAAAAGACTTTTGAAATGATCGCCAAGTGACACTTTTCTCCTCGAAGATCATCTTCGACAATTTCCACCAAGTAATAGTTGGGTCTCGTAAGTGTTAAGAATTTAGCTCCACCTTCTTTGCATCACTATAAGTTATATATCAAATGTACGTTTGAGATTATTTAACCAGATATGAGCAATCCATGAGCCAAAATCTCTCATGAAATAGAGAACATCGATCCTCTATTAACTAATTTAGTATTAGTATACGCGCCTTGTCCATTACCCAATTGGTAGTGGCAAGGGCGGGTATTGTTATTGGTATTTCCTGAGACTGTGATCCTTGATCTCTAATAGATGGTTGATGGGCTCAACCCTTGCTTCCCAACTTGTCATCAGTCACCGCCTCCGAAGAGTCGATATTTCCTGCATATGGCCAAGTCCCTAAGTGTCCACGGGTCATTTTCGGGATCATCCTTGACTGCGACCATCAATAAGTGTTTAACTATGTGTCATTCCTACTATGACCAAGTAAATAAGTATAAGTACCCCGGGTTAGTTTTGATGTTAATCAATCGAGTTAAGTTAGACCTTGTTTATTTTGATACCTTGTGTCTAAGTGTGCAGGGACTTAAGAACATAAGATGTCGAGCGGAAGACATAGGGAGCGAGAAGGATGACATGGGAAGGGAGCCGAAGGACTCAGTGCATCTAAGGGACGAGGAGATGTGGAAGAGTACACCGGTGGAGAGAGGACGCAGTTCGAGGGACGAGAAACCTGGAAAAAAATTTGCTCAAGGATAAGGTCGGAGTTGGGTTTAGGTGAGCTCAACTCCACACGACCGGACCATCACCCAAGCAAGAGGAACAAAAAATGGTCAATGCTGAAATTGACCATTCAAGGACTTGAGGCACCTCAGATGCTTTAGAGGCATCTCGGACGCCCTTATAACTCGAGGCACCTTAGATGCATTGGAGGTGCCTCGGACGCCAGCCATTGGAGGTGCCTCAGATGCATTAGAGGAGCCTCAAACTCCCAAGAGATATTACAGAGCGGATAGGTAGTGGATTCCATGTCAGCCGACTCGAGGCACCCCGGATGGTCTGAGGTGCCTCCAATCGTCCGAGGCGCCTCAGATGGTGCCACATTAGCATAATGGTCATTTCGACCAGAACTCTATAAATAGAGATCTTGTTCATTGTTTGAAGTACAACACACTCTATATTCATTTTGATTCTTGTTTTTTTCAAGTTCATGCTTTCAACTTGTGTAAGGGGCTTCTCCGCCTCCGACCTTGTTAAGAAGGAGTTTCGTTTAGTGCTTTTACTTGCCTTGGATTAACAACCACCTAGGTTGTAACCAAGTAAATTCTTCTGCCTCTTTACTTTTTATGTATTACTTATTTGATAATTAATGTGTGTGTGTGTTTGCTAAGTAAGTAGCAAAAGAAATAGATTTCTGATTTGCAAGCTATTCACCCCCCTCTAGTCGATCCACCAGATTCTACAAGTGATATCAGAGCAAGGACTTCTCGGAAGGATTAACACCGACCCAACAACAAAATCAAGAGGAATGACTGGATCAAATATCCACCCATCAAAATTCGAAGGGGAGTTCATGGCATGGAAGCATAAAATGGAGGTCTTCTTCAAGACAGATTTCAACATCATGTTGTGTATTAAAAACGAATTTGAACTATCCAAAACAGAAGACAGAGAAGAACTTGAGGAACACGATGGAGCAAATGACAAAGAGATGAATTCATGGCCAATGGTAAGACATAGTTCCATTTACTTAATGTTCTATCTGTATAGGAACTAAATCAGATCGACAACTACACCTGCGCATAAGAACTTTGGGAGAAGTTCTTGGAACTCCATGAAGGTATGTTAGAGATTAAATTAGCAATAAGGGACCTACTTTAAAATCGATTGAGCAACCTTCGATTGGAGGAAGGAGAAACAATTGCTCATTTACATGGTAAGTTGAAAGAGGTAATAACTGGACTAAGCAACCTCGGTGAAATGGTGTCAAATAGGGATAGTCTCTGATATGCATTAAATGCATTTTCGAGAATCCCGAAATGGACATCAATGGTAGACTTCTACTATATCTCTAAGAATCTTGAGGTGAGTAGTCTAGAAGATCTTTTTTTGACTTTAGAACTTCACAAGTCTTGATGTGTAGGAATAAAAGAAAAGACAACTAAGAACATAGTCTTGCAAGCAAAAAAGGATCGATCAAGAGACAGAATCACCACTCAACGAAGACAAAGAAACATTTATGGTAAGGAAGTTTAATAAGTTATTTGCAACTAATAATCTTAATAAGACACAGGTTGCAAAATTTCTTCAAAGAGAAGGGAAAAGAAAGGTAATGCGTTACAATTGTGACGAAGAAGGTCACATCAAAGACTTTTGCCCCAAATTGAAGGATAAAAGCAAATACAAGATCAAACAATCGAAATCAAAAAGGAAGAACCTACAAGCGATTTGGAGTGATTCGTCAGAAGAGTCCGAGTCTGAGAAATACGCCAGACTTGCGCTAATGGCCAACCACCTACCTAAAGACAACGAAAGCTCTTCGGAGGAGAACAACGATGAAGGGGGGGGTAAGATATAGTAAATAAAATAATAATAAAATATTAAGTGGGGATTAATAAATAATCTTACAGAATTTTCTAGGAATTTTTTGAAAATATTTAGAATTTAAACTGAATTTATTTGACATCGTTTAAGGGGACAAATCTATTAGACTTTGAGAAAACCTATTTGAAATATCAATTTAATTGAGAGTTGATTGATTCTAAAAACCTAAGGTAAATATTAACCTAAAGTTTATATTATAAAACCTAAGTTCATTATTCTTTCCCTATTCCTATTTCCCTTCTTTCGATCTCTCTCTCCCGACCCATCGCCGCCTCTCCTCCCCGCGGTCATCACCGTTGCCCACTCTCTTCAGCCACCATGAGCAGAACGTAGGTGATGCTCCTCAGCTCCGTCCACCATAGCCCCAACGTTGCCAGGCTGCAACTGTGACGCGAAGTCGGCGTCGGAGTCACCGTTGCCTCTCTCCTTTCTCGAGCACAATCATCGCTGGCCATAGGCCACATCCGAGGCCAGCTCTCCAGTTGTCATAGAAGTCGGGGGCTTCCTGTCACTATTGCTAGGGCCGACCAGTAGTAGCCCATAGTGTCTTCCCGTTTCCTCATCGACGTCGTCATTTCCTCGCGTCGGTTGGGCCCCGGTCGGAGAGGATCAGTCTCCGATATTTCTACTCCTCACCCTCTTCTCTATTGGAGATCTGCCATCGATCCCAATCGCCGCTAGCCAGGTTGCCAGATTGGGAAGATCTACGCTGGCCAATTTGCCAGATTTTGACAGATCTACACCGACCATAATTTGCTCTGCCCCATCGCCAACATTACCCTCCATTGGCCGGCATCACCAGCTGTAGCAGCCCACCACCATAGCCGCTGAGTTTTCCCCTATCTTCTCTAGCCAACTACCAGATCGGGCTAGATCAGATCTGGCTTTGCTCTCTGGCCACTTTGCTTCGGCCATCTGTTCTGCTCCAGCCATCAATAACAACTCGACCCAATTCAGTAGCTCCTACCACCTCTACTCCGACCGTCCCAGAATTTCCAATCACTCTATTTAGGTCACCCATAGATTAGATCGATTATGGCCATTAGCGGGGTTGACTGCTACTGTTCCAACATAATCCAAGACTGCCAACCAACTCCCAGATCCGCTCTGGCCACCTTGAGTTGTAGCCTACTGTTCTGGCCGATTTTGGATCTGGTTGGAGCTATTCAAGTCACCTTTGCATTTTTGACAGCTTCATCTCAGCAAGTAAAAATAAGGGTTGTGGTTTACAAATTTGATGAAGATGTGTTGTTCTTGCATAACTACATGAATTCAAAATTGGTTGGAGTTTTGGGTTTTAGCAACACCTGTTAAATAGTGAGGGCATGAGTTAGTTTTCATTTAAGTAGTTTGGTATGTGTTGGATAAAGAAATAAAATGGATTCATGTTCGGTTGAAGTTGTTTGATGAGGTAGATAAGTATACATGTTTTAATGAGATGAATTTGGTTGGGTTGATATTAGGGTTTCTTAATCGGTTTGGATTTTGGTTTAGTTATGGGATCCATGATATAACTGATAGTAATTCATGTTTTATCTTATAGGGGTTTGATTCAAGGAAAGTGTTTTAACTTGTGGACTTTCGGCACGATCTACGATCTTGAGGCGAGTACTTCTAACCTTGTCTCTAGTAGTTTATTTACCTTAGTGCATGTTTGATACCATGATTAGTAATTATTTTTACCTTGACTCTAGTTGCTTTATTACTTGAGTTTGATACTTGTCTACTTGTACTTAGAGATGATCTGTATATGCCTATGCAGTCTCATTTATTTTCATATCCTGTAGAGTGCACACGGGTGTGGTGTGTACAATAGGAACATATGTGTGTTTGTATAGGCATGTAGTTCTTAGATACGCATGTGATGTGTATATATGTTGGTTCTCTGTGTATTTTTCCATGTTGTTGTGAGCATGTGTGTGGCGTGTGTTTAGGATATTTATCTTGCATATCATTATATGCATTTAGATTTTGTATATGTAGACACGTGTGTGACGTGTACCCTACCTATTTAGCATTGTTGTATGCATTTGTGAATATGTGGGTGACGTGTATGGTAGGTGATATGACATGTTAGAGGTTATAACTCATCTCTGATTTGGTAGTATATAAACGTGTGTGTGACGTGTATTATAATTGATCTATCTTGATTGGATGTGATCTTGTATATTGCATAGATATTCATATATAAGGATGAGATTATTTATATCCCCCTCATCATCTTGTTGCATGCAGACTAGTGATCACTTCTCCCTTCAGGTGTGAGAGCATCGTAGTCTTACTATTATTTGCTCATTGCTTGACTGTATGCATCCGTTCTGTGGGTGAGTTGAGATTTCCTCTCCCAAATATGAATTGTATACCCTGGGCTGCCCATGAAACTAGTCGTGGTAGAGCATTTCTCATGCATCCCATAGCTAGATAACTACCTCTTGTCTGCCCACGAGACCAGTCGTGATAGAGTGTTTCTTATACAGACAGGGACCCTGACATTTTGGACTGCCCACGAGACTAGTCATGGTAGAGCGTTTCTCACACAGTACATAGCTCATGAGCAAAGTGTCTTGGTCATCTTTATATCTTATGGTGGAGCATTGCTCCCACATATGATGATTTATTGTGGTGGAGTGTTACTCCCACATATGTTGATTGTATTCTGATACTTGCACTGGTACATGCATATGATATGCTATAACCATGATATTCATTACCTATGACTACTTATGATACTATGTGCAGTTGAGTAGAGTGATGGTGTAGTAGATGCATACATGTATACTTTTGGTTGGTGAGTATATTTTCCTTTGAGAATATATACCTTTGAATCTCCTTACTGTTTAGATATTATGCACTATCTTTCTTATACCCGCTGAGTATTTCTTTTGTACTCACTACCCCTTACTTTTCATTTTATCCCCAGGATAGCAGGTATATGTTGATTGGGTCGCTTGGAGGATTCTATCCACGCCGTCCCTTTCACATCAAGCGCTGGTTATCCATTTCGTTTCAGTTTGTTTTGCTATCGCTTTTGCTTATTGAACTTGTGTTGTAATAATTGACTTGTATTTGGTCTCTTTAGTGTACTTTGGTTATGTATTTGGTGTTTTAAGCTGTATCGGCACGCAGTCGAGTTTTGAATTTTATGTGTGGGGTGGACCCCTTTTATTTTCTACTTGGGTGGATTTATTATATATATACTACGTAGTTGTGTGTGGATGAGTTTTGGTGGACTCATAGTATTTTGTATCTAAAGATTGTCACAAGGAGGTATCGTTTGCATCATCGAACATGTATACCTCCGGGGCGTGATAATTTATTGGTATCAGAGCCACAGGTTGCGGTAGCCTATTTCATGTTTCCGGATATCATGGTTTGTTTTTTCGATTTGACTTTTTGAGTTTTAGGATAAGGTAGCGGCAGAACATTTCCGAGCTATAGGATATATGTTGTATAATAGATAATCTATATTTCTATTAGTACTCACCTAGTTTTTTGTAATAGGAATGAATTGTGGTGAGTCAGCTACTATTTGTAGCTGTGGTCCGGGGTGACCATGGAGACGACCTGTTGAGTTGATGTGACCTTGACTTGATTCCAGAGAGGTAAATATTCTAGGGTTCCGATTGATACTGAGTCGGATAGCAAAGGTCAGGCCCATCAAACCACTTAGTAGAGATCAAGAAGGATAGTCTCAGGGAATATCACCAACTGTACCAACCCAGACTAGCTAGTTGGGTGGTGGACAAACATTGTATGCCATAGTTGGCCTGATCAATAAAGGACCGACTTATTCTATATTATGGAGATTTCGACCTTTTGGTTGCTCTTGCTTGGTTAGATAACCTTAAAGGCACATGTGAGTACATGACTTGCACTAATGCAGAAAAGGCTGTATTAGCTACATACCATCTACGGGATTAGACCATTACCTGGTGTGGATATAGGGTATTAGTTTAGTTTATACCACTTTTGCTGATTTACCGATTAATATGGGTAGATCACATCCATTTATATCCCGTATGTTTTTGGTAAGATTCGTAGAATCCCTACACTCAGATTGCATGGCTTAGCAGTATCTCTGCCATCTATAGAGGTGCTAACAATCAATCATGAAGTTAGTGGATGCCCTTGGACTTTGGTAGATATTTACTGGTATTGGATCTTTAGGTGCTTGATATGACAGAATTTGACATCATCCTAGGCATAGATTGGTTGACTACCCATTATATTACAGTTGATTGTCGAGCAAGAGTAGTCACCTTCCGACCATTGGATCGATCATCTTGGGAATTCATTGGGACCAGGGATGACGGGATTTCTATGATCTCAGCACTACAAGCGCAGAAACTATTATCCCAAGGATGTCAGGGATACCTATTGTCATTGATTAAGGCTGAGGAAGATGGTGCTTCACAGCTCTCGGACGTGTCTATAGTTCAAGAATACCCGAATGTATTTCCGGAAGAACTCCCCAGCTTGCTCCCGAAAAGGAAAGTGAAATTTATGATTGAGTTGATTCTGGGGACAGGATCGGTATCAAAGACTCCGTATATAATGACTTTAAAGGAATTGAGGAGCTGAAGATTCAGTTACAAGAGTTGTTGGATAGAGGATTTATCCGCCCTAGTGTTTCGCCATGGGGAGCTCCAGTGCTCTTTGTTAAGAAGAATGATGAATCACTAAGACTTTGTATAGACTATCGACAACTGAATTCTGTGACTATCAAAAACAAATATCCCCTGCCTTAGATATAGGATTTATTTGATCAGCTAAAGAATATATGTGTATACTCTAAGATTGATTTACGCTTTGGCTATCATCAACTTAGAGTAAGAGATGTGGATATGCAGAAGACATCGTTTCAAACACATTATGGACATTAAGAGTTCTTGGTTATGCCATTTGGGCTTACTAATGCTCTAGTGATTTTCATGGACTTGATGAACCAGGTATTCCTAGAGTATTTGGATCAGTTTGTCATTATTTTCATAGACTACATTCTGATATATTTCTAGTTAGAGGTAAAGCATGAACGACATCTTCGCATAGTTCTGGAGATGCTTGGACGAGAACGTCTCTATGTGAAGTTCAGTAAGTGTGCATTCTGGCTATCTTCTGTGGGATTTCTAGGACATGTTGTCTCTTGTAGAGGGATATCAGTTGATCTTTTGAAAATAGAGACCGTTACTGGTTGGGAGCGACAAAAAATAGTACAGGAGGTTTGTAGCTTTCTTGGATTGGTTGGATATTATCAGAGATTTATAGAGGGTTTTTCTAGCATTGCCTTGCCATCGACTCATCTGACCAGGAAAGGAGAAGTTTACTTGGATAGAGACTTGCGAGGCAAGTTTTCAAGAGCTCAAGTAGAGATTGGTAACTGCGCCCGTCTTAGTGCTTTTTTCTAGGGAAGACGATTTTGTGCTCTACACTGATGCATCACTGCAAGGGTTAGGTGCAATTCTGATGCAGCACTCACGGGTAGTATCATACGCTTCTCACCAACTGAAGGATCATGAGAAGAACTACCCTATCCATGATTTGGAATTAGTAGCTATTATCTTTGCGTCGAAGATATGGAGACATCATCTGTATGGGGTCACTTTCGAGATTTTCATGGAATATAAAAAGTCTTAAATATCTGTTCACTCAGAAGGAATTAAACTTATGGAATTTCTTAAGGACTATAATTGCTCTATAAACTACCATCCAGGAAAAGCCAATGTGGTAGCGGATGCTTTGAGTAGGAAATCTCGAGGGGTTCTAGCTAGTCACCGAACAACAATTACAGATTTGGTTCAGAGTTTCTCAGAGTTGGGACTAGTAAAATAGGGATAGTCAGAGAGTGGGATATTGGTATCCAGGGTTGCTTAGTCACCTATTACTCGAGCGAATTAAAGGAGCTCAAGTTAGTGATCAGTATCTGCGTTTTCTTTATAGCTGAGTGGTCACGGGATAACAAATAGAATTCTCATGTGAGGAGAATGTCATTCTTTATTTTCGGGGTAGACTATGTGTCCCGGGATGCACCCGATTTAATGAAAATCTACATCGAGTAGTGTTTTGATCATGATTCATAGTTCATTTGAGAGGTATTCGGATGTATCGAGACCTAAGTTGCTCCTATTGGTGGAATGGTAGAAAGAAGGACATAGCGGATTTCATGGCTTGATGTTTAATATATCAGCAAGTGAAGGTTGAGAATTAGAGACCAGTAGAGTTTCTTTAGAAGATTTAGATGTTGGTGCAGTTTGCACTAATAGTCTAACCCAAAGTGTTGATGAATGACAACTAGGTTAAAGTTAGACTTATGTGTGATCTAACGATTCGACTAAGTGTGCAGAAGTCCTGGTGAGTGAAACCAAGCAAGGAAGTCTTGGTGAGTG
>JBBUKS010030479.1:0-11114 GCA_038050645.1 Hedychium gardnerianum
AGAACAGAATCTGAGTCATAGTGTAAGTTATCTCGCTATAAGTTGAGAATGTACTAAGTCGAAAAAGATGGATTCATGTTTATTTTTTATTCATGAGTATTATGTTGTTAGTACAGTGTTGTTAGATGATTTTTATTTTTCGTGAATTATAAATTCATGAGTAACAACACATTTGGCTCGTAAGCGAGCTTCATTAATGGAATACTATTGGACAACAGCTGACAACAAATATATATGAGAAACAATGCAAAGATTGAAGTCAAAAGAGTTGACACTTGCAAACTCAAATTCGACTGACTTGGTAGACGTTTTACATGATGTCTTTTATTCTCTTGAGATTTAAAGGAATTTAATTTCTATACGAGTTTTCTTGATTTATTGTATAAAATTTTATTATCGATGTGTGAAATTTTGTATTAACTTTGTGTATGGTTATGAAATGAATGATTTTATAATTCTTGAAATCGAATATGAATTTTGATATTAATGATTATTTTACAAATATTATTCTCACTAGTGATTAGTTAAAGATGAAGTTTAGCATGTTAGATTTGACCATATTAAACAAGAACACGTGAATAGATTAGTTAAAGAGAGTCTGGTAGACGCTTATGCTAAGATAAATTTGTTTTTGTGTGAGCATTATCTATTAGAGTTGTACCATCATTGTAATTAATTAATTTGAATATTTTTGGTTCGATGAATGTGAAGGCTAGACATGGATGTTCTTATTTTATTACATTTAATGATAATTTCATACGTTTTGATCATGTGTATCTGATTTCTCATAAATTTAAAGCATTGGATTGCTTTAAATATTATTTGAATGAAGTTAAAAATTAATTTGATCATAAGGTTAAAATTTTATGCACTCACCACAGGGATGAATATTTATCTTATCAGTTTAAGATAATGTGTAATGATAGAGAGATTATTAGATTACTAATTTCATCAACTCCATAGCAAAATAAGATTGCTAAAAGAAAAAATTGAATTCTTTTAGATATAGTTAGTTCTATGATAATTCAAGTTAATTTCTCAATTTTTTATTAGGGAGATGCATTATTAGTTACAACATATATACTTAACCGTATGTCTTTTAAATTTATTTCATCTACTTTTTAAGAACAATTTGAGACTTTAGAGGTCAACTGTTTATGTTCATAATAAGACTGATAAAATTACGATCCAAGGGTTAAAAAGTTTCATTAGTGAAAAATAAGATGAAATCATATCTGAAATAGAATTGGGAGATGTGATATTTCTCAAAACTGAGTTGGAGAAGTGAAGTTGATAAAACTATTTCTCTATTTGTAACAGAGGAGGAGAATAATGCTTTATCAATAAATTAGGTAATAAGAGATGTCTGAATCTGGTTAATCTAGTGGGGGTGATTTGTTAATGAATGAGTTGAATTCTCAATAGTCCAACCTACGAATAAGTAGTCGTCAGATTATTCGTCAGAGAAGGTTTGACATTGAGAATGAGACATTTATGATTCTTCTAGTTGATGATGAAGAACCTCAAATGATTGAGGAAGTATTGAGATGTTCAGTTAAAGAAAAATTGAATAGTTCTAATGGACGAAGAAAATATAGTCTATGAAAATGAATCAAGTTTGAGAATTAGTCAATCTTTCTCCGTATCGAAATGTGATTGAGAATAAATAGATTCTTAAAATTAAAAAGAAAGAAGTTGATTAATCGATACAAAACTCTAGTTGCAAAATAATATACCGAACAAGAGAGTTGATATTTTAAGACATTTTCTCCTGTTGTAAAATTTATGTTAATTCATGTCATTTTGGCTATAGTAGTTAACATAGAGTTACATCAGATGAATATAATAACGATTTTCCTTAATGATAAATTTGATGAAAAAATCTATATGACATAGTTATAATGTTATATTGCCGAAGGCTAAGAGAATAAAGTATGTAGACTTATAAAATCAAGACAATAAAATAAGATTTAATGAAGTGATTTCATCTTATGATAAATTATGTAGACTTATCATTTTATGTTGTTGATATGCTATTAGCTGGAAGTGATATAAAATTTGTGATTCATAATTTGACATAACAAATTATGGAAAAAACCAAGTATATCTCAGGATATCGATCTAAAAAATTGTTGAGTTTGTCTTAAGATGCTTTTATCACTAAGATACTATAACACTTTAATATGTTGGATTGTAATATTGAACGAACACCTGTAACAAAAGATATTATTTTGAGTAAAAGTATGTGTCCCAAGACTCCTGAGAAATTAATTGAGATAAAAAAAAATTATATGTCAGTGTCATTGGTAGTTTTATGTACACTATATTTTGTACACGTCTTATATCAGCTATGCTATTAATTTAGTTAGTTATTTCTAGTCAAACTCATGATCGAGATATTGGAAAATGGTGAAGAGAATATTCAGATATTTTAAAGGGACAATTAATTATTGTCTTTGTTTCTAAGGATCTAATATGAGTTTAAAGGACTACACAGATATAGATTGGGCAGGAGACCTTAATGATAGAAAATTTATATCTGGCTATACTTTTTTGCTGAATGATGACATTATTTCATGGAAAAACAAGAAACAAACTTGTGTAGCGCTATCGACGATAGAAGCTGAGTATATGACTTGTTTAGCGGCTGTGCAAGAAGCTATATAGTTAAGAAAGTTCCTGAAACATTTGAAGATTGCTGATGATAGTGAGAGTCTTGTTACAGTGTACTGTGATAATTAAGATGCTATAGTTTTTTTTAAAGATCCCAAATTTTACAACAAATACAAACACATAAAGATTAAGTATAATTTTGTAAGAGATATTATTAATAAGAAAAAATTATTCTTGAGTATATCCATATACATGCTATGCTTGTATATTATTTTACTAAGCCATTGACTAAAGAGTTATTTCAATCTTTGGGATTTTATGTCATTGTTATATTTAAATAAAGTCTCGATGAAATGTTAACAGGTTGAGATTGATCCATTCACATGAAAAATCATCTCTATTTGTTTAGTATAAATAGAGGTAAAATTATTAATTATGGGATAGCTAATGAAGCTATGCATGTAGACATACCTATAAGTTAGAGTCGCCTTGATAGTTGTGTTAAGATGAGATCATTTGTGAATTAATAATGATCAGAGTAAATGTACCTGTCATTTATTTAACCTGCCGAATGCCAGATTATAATTCACGAGATTAAACATTAGAAATGTCTAGATCAAAATATGTACGATGTTAAAATTAAGAAAAACATGCACTCTTTATCAGTAAAAAGAAAAAAAATCATAGCATGTGATTCATACCATACGTGCTATAGCGATAATAAGAGTAGTAGGAGAATAAATTTCTACTTCTCTATTATGTGAGTTTCTTGAGATTATAAGATAATTTTAATTTTTACCCTGAGTGACTATTTAGTTATTTACCTGAAATTTTAATTAGAATATGCTAGTTTAACATATATCCTATTGACTATGAATGATTCGATCTATAGAATATGACTAAGAAAGCGATAAGCGATTGATTAAAATAAATACGTTCTAACTAAAAATGAAGATTAAAATAGATTTATATATATGTTATTTATTTACTGATTGATCAATTATATTTTTTTGTTGAGTACATAAAAATATAATTATATTGATTAGAAATATTGAACATGTTCTCGACATAATAGTCATCACGAGGGATTAAAGATGTTCGTATTGATGATCTAGGATTAATGCAAGATATTGATGTCTTTAGTTTATTTTGAAGAGCGGATATGTAAAGTGCGATAACATTTTTAGCTTTTATTGTTTAGTATGCTTGCTGTCATACGAATCATTTTTCCTCGAGTATGATTTGGATGTTCTTTATGATCTTTGTGATTTGATTTTGATTTGGTCTTTTAACTTGACTTAGACAGAGGTGTTGGTAGTGGGGACGTGGACATTCCCATGATGCCCACGTTGTCCACCACTTATCTCACTCCTTTCGCTTTAGGGTGCGTCCAAGTGAAATCGGTAGATTTTTTTTGGCTCTTCTTAAAGAGAAAAATCTAAGAGAAGGAGAACACCAAGGGCTAAGGGATTTGGTTCGTTATTCCATAGGAGAGATTCTTTGAAATTGTTTGCTCGACAACAAACACTGCATTCGTAAGGCATCGAAGATCGTAAATGCTTAAATTTATCTTTATTGCAATCAATTCATGCAAATGCTATATGAGTTGCTCCTGAACCCATATACCAATTACATATCATTGGTAACAAAATTCTTGAAAGCCTTTGGTTAAGGAAGCACTAGTTGATAATAAAAATTTGCTCCATGATAGGCAGCGTGTTCGAGTTTGAGACAAATTTGGTAGTGTGGTTTTAAGGCCTGAATGGCCTTATTCTACGGAGGTTTCCACTAGTTATAAAATTGTATAGTTGGAGGCTTACCAAGAAGACCATTTTGAGAGGGGTAGGGTGTAGGGAATATTTACTAAGAAGTGTTTGAAAAATTTGATGATGTAGAAAATTGATATGTCTTGGATGAGGGCAATTTTTGGCCATGGAAAATGAGCTATATTGGTTTGAAGGGAGCTCAATTGATTTGCAGATTCTTGTCTTTCTAATCTATATTCATAGCTCAACAATTAACTATGCACTTAATGGAGGGTCGATCACCACGATTTTGTATAGAAGTCACAAAAGCATGACCAGCTAATAGTGGTAAGAAATAGGTTCTCCAATAGAAGCAAGTTTATTGAAAATGCCTTTTAATTTCTGAATGTATTCTATTACCGAGAGACCCTCTTTTTTCAAATTTTGCAACATACTTTTTAGTTCTGCCACACGAGCAAAAGATGAGGCAGTGCAAATCTGACTGAGAGCTAGACAAATGTCGCTTGATGTTGAATACCTAATGATTTGAGTTATAAGTCCTTTAGTTAAGGATGAATAAATCGAGCTCATTATCAGACGATTATAGCGTTGCCAAGAGGTATACTCAGGATTAACAACCATATTGTTGAGGTAAAGAAATTTGAGAGGGCAAGGACGAGTATCATCTATAAACTCCTCTAAGCCATTAGCAATCACTATATTTAGGAGCTGATTTTTCTAAATCAAATAATTATTTTCATCTAGCTTGACAATAAAAAGATTAATTCATCAAAGAAAGTATTGGAAGAGGATTGACATTAGACTGAATGACGAGAATCAACCTAGAAGTAAAAGCTGGGTTTGATGAATCATACCAGGATTTGTCTGTGTAGTTGATGATATTGGAGAAAAAAATCATGTTTGTCGGCAACGGCGACGACAGTAACTCTGATACAATGAAGAGCTCTATGTGAAAAGAGGCAAAGGAGTAAAAGCGGTGAAGGAAAGAACTATATATTATTCTATATTAGGTTTCTCTATACACAACATATAATATATATACCTAATTCACATGGCAATTAAGAGAATAAAATAAAATGATAATAACTAAAGTAATCATTACACTCTGCTATCAGGTTCCATCATAGTTGGCTAATGTCATCAATGAGTTTTGTCTAAAATTCATTGATGAATTTAGAGGATTTGAAATTTTGAAACTTGAACATGGAGTAGAAGAGAAGAATGTAGAGAAGGTATGGATGGTGAGTAACCTCAGTTATGAGAAAATATATGAAGTTATAAGTGTTGGTTTGGATGAATCAATACTACAATAGTATTGTTTTATAAATATCAACATCACTGTGTTAGAAAAATCACAATATAGTGATGTTGGTTTCGAAAAATCAAGACTAATATGATGCTATTTTATAAAGATCAACATCATTGTATTAGAGAAATTACAACATAGTGGTCTTGATACGATCAATACTACTGTGTTGTGATTTCTCCAACAAATTGGTTTTGATCTTTGAACAACATCATCACATAGGTTCTGATCATCACTGTGTTGTGATTTGTTCTATACATTGGTACTAATTTTTGAAATCAATATCACAATGGCTTTGATCATTCGAAATCAACATCACTATGTTGTGATTTCTCCAACACAACAGTGTTGATATTTTTAAGACAACACCACAATGGTCATGATCCTTTGAAATCAACACCATTGTGTTGTAATTTCTCCAACACAGTGGTGTTAATATTTATAAAACATCATCACTATGATCCCGATCCTTCGAAATTAGCACTTATAACTTCATGTAGGAGACTCAAAACTAGGATTACTCATCATCTATACCTTCTTTACACTCCCCTCCTCCACTCTATGTTCGTGTTTTAGAATTTCAAATCCTATAGGTCTATCATCCAAAACTCATTGATGGTCTTAGTCATTTTGATGGAATCCAATCAAAGTCTTATAGGTTTCTGTAATGCTCCTCAGTCTCATCGTGTCCTAAAGTCTCAAATTCAAGGTCCTCTTTGCGGCACAATTTGTTTTAAAAAATTTAGCCAACTTGTCAATTGACAAAGTCTCATAACTTTATATAGGAGGCTCAGAGTTACACATCATATTTACATTGTCTACACTCTCCTCTTCCACTCTATGTCAGGTTTCATAATTTCAAATTCTCTAAATTCATCAATGAGTTAAAAAAAAACTTATTGATGGTCTTAGCCAACTCTAATGGGATGATCCAATTCAAGTTCAGTAGGTTTCTACCGTGCTCCTTAGTCTTACTGTGCTCTAAAGTTTCAAATTCAAAGTCTTCTTAGTCATGCACAATCTGTTTTCAAAAATTCAATCATCGTGTCAATTGATATAAACTCATAACTTGATGTATGAGACTTAGAACTATGGTTGCACATCATATCTACATTCTTTATACTTTCCTCTTCCACTCCATGTCCAAGTTTTAAAATTTCAAATTTTTTAGGTTCATCAATAAGTTTTAGGCAAAATCCATTGATGATCTTAGACAACTTTGACGTGACTTAATCAGTCTTATAGATTTCTATAGAGCTCTTTAGTCTTATCATGCCTTAAAGTCTCAGATTGAAAGTTTTTTAGCCGTGTACAATTTGTTTTCAAAAAATCTTGGTGATGATTTGGTAAAATTAGCACCAATATAATGATGCTTAGAAGAAATCAACACTAAAATAGTGATGTTTTGATAAAATTAACACTAAGGTGATGATGCATTAACCAAAACAATAGTAAAGTAATTTTATATTTTTAGTTATTTAATTTTTAATTTAATTATTTATCTTTTAGTTATCTAGTAAAAAAGATAAAAATAATAAAATAATAATAATTTTTATTTTTTTACTTTCATAAACGTTCCTTTAATTTTACATTTTTTTTATTAATCTTTTTTTATTTTAATTCTAAAAAAGTTAAAAAATATGAATAAATGTAAGAAATTATATTTTTTTTAAAAAAAAATTAAGTTTTTTATGTCATCAATTATTTTTTTTTATGAAATTCTTTAATAAAATAATTAAGTTTTTTATTCAATTTGGTTCAGTTTAAATAAATAAAAAATCAATAATTTAGGGTGGGCGGGAATGATTTTTCTGGAAATAAATGCGTTCTTTAGGAAATAATAAATTGTGGTGCGCTTTTTTAAAATTCCGCAAAGTCGTACTTTGTTAAATTGTCGATTCTCTAGTAGTATTTATTATACATTTATGGAAAATAAAGCTACTAGTTCAACAGTTATTTTGGAGATTTGGTACTTATTAGAGTACAAACGTTGTAGTTCCAACTGCATTGCTGAATGAGGGTAATTGATGTCGACTCCTAGGGAAGAAGGCAGAGACGACTACACAGTAAAACACGAACATCACAAAGTGAGAAGATCCTCCTCGCAATGAACAAGTTGTAGATCATATAAAATTTCATCCGAATGCTAATTTCCTGTATTTCCAAAAAGAAAAAATAAAAAAAAATCATGGGCCAACCATACAATATAACCTCAATTGTTTTGTATCATCACTGACCTTGGACATTAAAACATTCCATAACAATTTCCTAAATAGATTTGCCGGCCCGACTTTTAGCATGCCGACTTTATAGTCGTTCCGGTTTGCCCTAGTCTCATACCAAAAGTTCTTCCCCCTCTTCGCCCACATCTCGCTCTCCTTCCTCACCTTTGGGGTTACATTATCATTTTCATCTGTACTATTAGGTCCATGGAATTATGCTCTAAAATTTTTGGGTGAAAATGAAAAGATTATCCTTTTGTTATTATAGGCAGAAGCCACTTCTTCTTCTTCTTTTTTTAAATAGTAATTCATTATATATTTTATTATGAGGCTCTCTTAATCTCAAACTATTATAGGGGATGCTACTATAAAAAATAATAATTCTAGATTAAAATTATTATATATATATTAAATAATTTTAATTAAGTTGATAAAAAATATTTTAATATAATTATATTATATATATTTTATATATATATATATATAATATAATTATATTAAAATATTTTTTATCAACTTAATTAAAATTATTTAAATATGATCAAAATCATTCTAACTTAATCAAAATCTCTTAAATATTATTGAAAAAATTTCATAGTTACTATAATTGTAACAATTATATTTTGTAACTCTTGCCGTGCATAGTAATTATGAATTATAATTGTTATAATAATGTTTAAGTGACTTTAATGAAGTTAGAACGATTTTAAGCCATTGTAACTTGATAAATAATAGTTTACAATAAAAATATTTTATTGATAATAATTTTAATAAGTTGGAGCAATTTGACTAAAGTTAACTCTTAAATATTATAGTAGTTATGGATCATAATTGAGCTATGGTCTCATTGTTATTGTCTCATGGCATAGTCAAATTAGTAAATATATGATAGATTTATAGAATTGAATAAAGATTGAATATGGGGTTTGTTTGTTTATTCTCTCTCAATAATATAGGATAATTGTGAGGGAATTTTATCATTTATAAAATATTATCTCATTGTTATTATAACAAAAAGTAAGTTTTTTTTGTTACAGTAGGTATGTTTTATATCTCGTCTAATAGTGATAAAATAAGAATATACTCAAGATAAAATATAAAATGAATTGTTATTTTATTTTATTTTTTAAAATATCCTTTTAACAATAAGAATAAAAAAATGTTTTTAAATTTTTATCCCATATTTTTTTTAGTAAAATTATTTATAATTATTGCTTACCTTGATGGATGGCCTGATCGAGCACTTTGATGATGATTCGATCCTCCGGCCACAATAAGTTGCACGTCGCCTCGATCGACAGCTGATATTCATAAATATTAATAAATTAATATTACTAAATTAATAGATGAGTTTACTTATAAATTATCAATGAATTTTATTCATAAATATTAATAAATTAAATTTATATTTAAGATTTAGAGTTTAATACCGACGAAAAGAAAAACTATTTTTACTATTTTTATTTAAATATAAATCTACGTTGAAGAGATAAAATAAATAAAAAAACTTAAAAACATTTGATGATTTAAAATATTTTAAAGATATTTCATACAGTGAGTCAGAAATTAACTTATTTAAAAGTTTTTTTAATATATATAATTTTTATTTAGTTATAATAAATAGATATACTTCTTCATTTTGAAAAATATTAATAAAAATATACGCAATTATTTAATTATAATAAATATACTAGATATTTTCGTTTAAGACGGTAAAAGCTAAAATTATTTAAAAAAGATTGTTTATTTTTTATTTAGTAATCTTTTATGATTAAAATAGAATTACTTGAGGATTCATGCACAGTGACGAGTTAAGAATTATAATCTATCAAACTAAAAAAATGTATAATGAAAAATAAAATGGAAATTGAACAAAGAATACATGTAGATTTTAGAATTGATCAAAAAACACGTTATATTTTAATATTTACGAAAGGATGCTCTATTTTTCCTAGCCTTTTTATTTTATTCTTTTATCCAATTTGACTTTTCTTTACGCGTAACATTTTTTTTCTTCTCTCTTCTGCATGTATATAATAATGATTGATTGTGATATTAATTTTAAAAAAATTGTTTATTTTTTATTTAGTAATCTTTTATGATTAAAGAATTATAATCTATCAAACTAAAAAAATGTATAATGAAAAACAAAATGGAAATTGATCAAAAAACACTTTATATTTTAATATTTACGAAAGGATGCTCTATTTTTCCTAGCCTTTTTATTTTATTCCTTTATCCAATTTGACTTTTCTTCTCTTTTCTCTCTATTATGCATGTAACATTTTTTTCTCTCTCTTCTGCATGCATATAATAATAATTGTGGTATTAATTTTAATAAATCAACACCACTAATGGCTGATTTACACTAGGACCTAGTTCGATTCAGATCAGACCCAACATGGACCTGATTTTCCAAAGACCAGGCTCACATTCTAGCTGAAAGCTAGCATAACATTTTAACACCTCTAGAGAGGCCGAAATAAGCAATGTAAGACATTGTTAGACTCCTTGAAGCCTCATAAATTCACATAACTTGAAATGAATCAAATCTAATTGACTTAAAGGGCTCAGATTGTACCCATTTTAGGTCTTGTGAATTTCTGAGATTACAAAGAGTCCAAATATGTTCTCTATTACTATTTTGGACTTCCCTAATGGTGATCTAGAAGTTTTGAAAAAAATAAATTTGAGTCGCTTGGACATAATCTGAGAGAAGATCAGGCCACGTTGGGCCTGGTCTCCCCACACCAAGCCCAACGTATGAAAAAAGAAAAAAAGAAATAGAAAAAAAAGGTAATATAACTAAAAGTTAACATAGCATTTTAACACCTTCGGAGAGGCCTAAATAAGCAATAGAGGGCACCGTTAAACTCTTTGTCGCCTCAGAAATCCACAAAACTTTAAATGGGTCTAATCAGATCTGTTTAGGTCCATCAGTGAGTTTTGACTCATCGATGGTCCTAGAGTGTCCGATTAGACATATTTCAAGTCCTATGGATTTCTGAGGTCATAAGGAGTTTAACGCTACCCTCCATTGCTTATTTTGGTCTCTCCAGATGTGTTAAAATGCTATGCTAACTTTCAACTAGAAATGATCAAGTGTGTAGGATTAGAGAAGCTCTAAAAGGGGGGGGGGGGTTGAATAGCGCATATCGCTTTTTCACTTTTTTTTTTTTTGAAAACTCGAGAATATGCAGCGGAGCT
>JBBUKS010030507.1:0-11111 GCA_038050645.1 Hedychium gardnerianum
AAAGTTTATGAGTTTATCTTTCACAAATAAAGTATCGAATTGATCTCACAGTGATTAGAAAGACGGCAAGAGTCAGCTGGCAATGCCTTACTACGTCGCTTTCGAGATTTTTCTTTAAGAATTGATAAAAAAATTATATGAAATTGAGGTCTTCATTTTTAAAATTAATTTATATATATAAAAATATGATTTCCTTTACATTTGTTCCGTTGTGGCAAAAGGCGAAACGTTCGCCCCCAGCGCCCCCGCCAGTCCATCCCAGGACCAACACCTTTACATTTGTTCCGTGAATGATATCCTTGTAGAATTCAAGCATTTAAATTTATTCAGACATTTAGATTAATTTTTATTTTTTTTTAATTTTTTAAATAATCGAATGTGTCAATAAATATTACTTTTAAAATTTAGTAGTTGAATTTTAGTATTAAGCCTATAAAAATTTTTAAATCAAAAAAAAATTAAATATATTTTTTTTGGATATAAATGTGTAGGATATATATATATATACTTATTTTTTTTTAATTTAAAAATATTATTTTTTAAATCGATTAATTTTAAAAACAATTAATTTTAAAAATATGAATACGATAAATCTTAATGTTTTTTAAAAAAATTAGATATTTAATTTTTCGAATCAATTAATTTTAAAAATATTCGATTCAATTTAATAAATATTTTTTATAAATAAATTAAAAAATATTAATAAAAATTCATCTAAATAATTAATATTTTTAAACTTATTTTTCATTAAAATAAAAATCTTCTATATTATAATTAATATTTAAATTTTTAAATTTTTAATTATTTATTAAAAAAATTAATCGTTATATTATTATTCCGATAGCACGTCCTCGTGCTGCTAAGCTTCATTTCGGCTGCTTGGTTCAATTTATTAATTTTTTTGTTTTATGTAATCAATATTAAATTATAATTGGCACTAACAATAATATTAAAGATCCCACAAAAGTTAACTTTTACTATTTGGTAATTATTCCGATAAAAGACCAAACTAAATAAAAATAAAAAATAAGGACCAAAGTAAAGAAATTTTACCAAAACCTATTTGGCAATTTATTTATTTATTTCTTTTCTAAATGAAACATAATTTAAATAAATATAAATGAAACCTGACTGAGAAATGTGATTCGAAGCAACTCAAGTCTGAATAATTCGTGAGAAGCCCTCGGAGTCGGCGGCCCCTCGCGATGTCTCGCCAAGCGTCGAAGTTGATCGGATCCATCGCCTCCAAGATCTTCGCCAACCCTACGACCCCGTCCCCGCTGCCCTCCCTTTCCCGGAGCTTCAACGCCGCGGCGTCACCTTCACCGGCGGTCTTCGTCGACAAGAATACCCGTGTGATCTGCCAGGGCATCACCGGAAAGAACGGGACCTTCCACACTGAGCAGGCCATCGAGTATGGAACCAAGATGGTGAGAGCCACAACTTCATCCCTTATCTCTTTACTATAGAATGGTTGCTGTGGATTTTGTCTGTGGAATTTGTTAGTTTGGATCTGTAACTTGTTCTGTACCTTGCGCTTTTGAGGTCCTGTTTTTTTTTTCTTTTCTTTCCCATTTTGTGTACGGGAGATGAGTGTCATTTCTTCTGCATTATGGTTTTCTAGTTAACCGGAGTGGTCCTTTTTTTCCTGCTGGTGTGGTTTGTCAATGATTAATGATTCTTGCTTGACAATTGCCATTCTGCATTAGGGTTTTCTAGTTAACCTTAGTGCCTTTTCTATAGCAAAGGAACTTAAAAGTGTATGATAGAAGCAGATTTAAAAGTTAATAATTGTAATATGTATTCTATAGCAAAGTCATAATTTGATCTAAAATCTTGTCAACAACTACAAAGTTCCCTATCAACTTAATGCACTATATAGTATCAATTAAGGTAGAGGTGCCTTTTCATGAGTTCTTTTTGCACTTAAAATTATATAAGACACAAATCAGAATGATATCAAGGTTAATTTCTTTGATATGTTGGGCCTTAATGCTAAGTTTGTTAGCAAAAAATTTATCTGATGATAGAAAATAAGAGGGATCACTATTGAGTTCTTGGATCATTGTTGTTTGATATAGGGATTTGTAGATTCAAAACCAAGATATTTATGCAAAACAAGGAATTTAACGGGAATGCAATATTTTGTGGAGTGAAGAAAGTGTGATCTAGATATAAGTTATTGTAAGCAATCTAGGTATCTCTAATATTTGGGCTCTTCCTATATCCTCTATGTATCCATGTTGGATACTGACATTCTGAGTCAACACTTATACCTTAACTTTTTAAGAGTTTTATAGATAGCTTCCATATACTTAGATTCATATCCACGTTAGACAATTATTTCCTAGTTCAAACATGATTTAGACAATTATTTCCTAGTTCAAACATGATTGGTGGGAGTTCCTATGAGGAAACAGGGCGATACTGGATATTGTTTAGAATCTCGGTGCTCAACCTCGTCCTGGATTTGTAGCACCTTACTCTGGAAACCATGGATAGGTTTTAAGGGTTGGGCATCCTTTTGTACAATGCCTTGGTGAAAAGAGGACTCCTTTGATGGGGATTCCCTTAGAATCCTGGAGGAGAGCCAATTGGCTTCTTTGTGATTGGGTAGGTAGAAGTGCCTTAATGGATGGGGCATACAGCTTATTTTTGGAGAATTTTTGTTGGAGGACCTTGATGCAAGATGTTGAGGACATATTCACAAAAAGAAAAATTGAGGAAATATCAAACTATTGCTTCAATTGATGTTGGAAAAACTGTCTCTAAAGAAAGCACATTCTTTAGTCAATAATCAGTGATCAAGGTTGGCTAAGCAAGTTAATAGTCAGAATTGTTTTAGCCTTAAAATCAAATGGCCGATCTTTTGCTGGTCAACGTACAAAACCTTGCTAAGTAAGTTAATACACAACAGTTTCCACCTTGGATCAAAGCTTGATCTTTTACCTGCTGTCAGTATGTGTAATCTTTCCATGCTAGTTATTTTGACATATTAATATTGTCATGGTTTGAGTGTAATGATTTACATAGAGCTCAATGGAGAGAGAAGTTTTATCTAGTTGACATCAAATAGTTGGGATGAATATGGCCTAACGATGACAATGAGTGCCATACTGTGGAATACTTCAGACACTATAAATCATGGATTGTGTACGCTGGTACAAATACCCTATTTCACCATGTCATCCTTAATCAAAGCTTTTGCAACAATGGAGTGTTGATATACGAATATATATCTATAAGAATCCACAAGAATTTCCATCATAGCTTTCTGTCTAGTGTTGCCGAGGAAGCTACAATGCGGTAGTTATTTTCCTTCCTGTTTTTTTTTTTTTCTGATACTTAGTTTTGTTCTGTGAATATGATAGATTTTATTCAAACATCTTGGACATGTATTGGCTGATTAATTTCATGCTGAATCATTGCTCTCTTTGCTGTAGGTTGGTGGGGTGACACCTAAGAAAGGTGGAACCGAACACTTAGGTCTTCCAGTCTTCAATACAGTTGCAGAAGCAAAGGCTGAGACAAAAGCTAATGCATCAGCTATTTATGTCCCTCCTCCATTTGCTGCTGCTGCAATTATGGAGGCAGTGGAAGCTGAGTTAGATCTTGTTGTATGTATTACTGAAGGAATACCTCAACATGACATGGTAACTCTCAAGTTATTGCTCTTTCTATACCTGTTGTGGAGTAATTTTTTTCTATGGTTTGTGCATGGATTATCTTAGTTTCCCATATGCATTCTGGTTGGTGATTAGAGTAGAATTTGTTAGTAGACCACATATCATTTGCATTGCTATGATATTGTAATTTAGTTGCTGGCTAATGAAGGGATGCATAGATGAATGAACTATTATTAACTTGGCTTAAGAATTTTGGGGTACGATTGGTATTGAAACATATATATCTGGAGCATGGTGTGGTGTTTGGCAATCACTGCCACTGTGATAGTGGAGCTACTATTAAACCTCGCATGCCATGGACCATTACGAGTTGTGTTGGATTTCAGGTTGTTAAATCTTAAGTGGGGTAGATTATGATAGCCCTACTTATCCTCCTGTTCCCGTTGCTAGCTACTCTCCTCCCGGTATGTTCCAAATATCCCTTCACTATTATTTATATCTAGCGTATTTACACCCGGCCTCCCTTGATTCAGGCCCCCCTCCTGTCCACCCTTCACTCAACATCAGTGCCTATTATCTTTCCCTGTCTCTACCTTTACACCTCCCTGCAGTTTTTCACCCTCTTCCACTCTGATCTGTGACACCAACCCGCCCTCATATAATCCACCTCTATGAATAATGTGATCTCTCCTTTGGCCTTTTCATCACATCCCTAGCCTCCTCCACTTTAACACTATGTGGCACAACTCACACAGGTCTCATAAGTGATCTTTTGCACGTTCCCTTTCCTGAAAACACACAAAATCTCAGCAATTCCAAAAAAAAAGAAAAAAAAAATGAAAGGAAGATTTGGGCAGACCTCACCAGTTAGAGGAAGGGATACCTGATGCAAGGAAGACTTATGATCTGGTCTTATATTCACTGCAAACAGAAACTACTGGAGCAGAATCTGGATACAATCCAAAACTATTTTTCTACAATTGCATGAATGTGAATTGGGATCCAATGCAAGTCAGTTTGGGAATAAATGAATAAGCAGTAGATGCTGTAGTTAGGACTGTAGATTATCATTTTTTTGTGGTAAAGTGTACCAAAAAACATAAGTGAAAAGTACTATACAATGCATATGATTGAATCATAATGTATTGTTCAATGCGAATTATGAATCACAGAATTATAACAACTTCAATCTGTTTAGTCTCAACTTTTCATTTGAGCTCATTGTCTGCTTGAGGGCTAATTGTCATTACACTTAAAACTAAGAATATCAACGATATAACTGAAAAGTTATCTTGTAGAATTGAAAGGCTCAAGATTTTGATAATGAAATCTATTTCCTAGTCTATCAGGTTTACCTTATCACATTACAAGTACATAGCTTTATCTGTCATTGATTTTATAGCATTTTACAATGTTATCTAGGCAGATCTATTGTTTTATGGGATTTAATAAAAGTTAATTACGAATTATCTGAATGTCAGGTTCGAGTAAAAGCTGCTCTGAACAAGCAATCAAAAACTCGATTAATAGGACCTAATTGTCCTGGCATCATCAAACCAGGAGAATGCAAAATTGGAATAATGCCTGGATACATCCACAAGCCCGGACGAGTTGGGATTGTTTCTCGATCTGGTACCTTAACATATGAAGCGGTATGTATGACAACTTGGTATTGAAGTCATTTCTGACAACTAACTAAGTGTTATACTTGTAGGTCTTTCAAACAACTGCTGTTGGTCTTGGACAATCAACTTGTGTAGGAATTGGTGGTGACCCATTTAATGGAACAAACTTTGTTGATTGCATATCAAAGTTTCTTGAAGATTCTCAAACTGAAGGTCAGTTGAAGACCAGGATAAACACTTACAGTTGCTTCTTATCTAATTGAATTCATGGAATTTTGTCCTTTTGGTTTGCTTATAGAAGAGAATCAGTTGGGAGACTACATGAAATTGGTACTAGATCAGTATTGTTAATGTATGTAAATCCTAGATGATCAGATCAATCTATTGTAGCCATTTAAGTCTGGCTTAGGAACCAAATTTTGGCTGTGTAGGTGAAAAATATTAACATATTTTAGACGGGTTAGAATCGAGTAAAAGTGTTGGGTTGGATCTGATTTGTACTTGATCATCATCCCAGATCTGTCCTTATTCTGAGTTATGTAACTGTGTTTTTTTTTTAAAATTATAAAGATATTTTCTTTAAATCATTAGTACAGCAGTCTTAAATTTTCTGCCCCGTTATTTTGCTGACAAAATGTTTCTTGTTTCAAGCTGAAGAGTTAAGTTTGATTCCTCGGTATGACTTGCTTTTCAGGTATTGTTCTTATAGGAGAGATTGGAGGAACTGCAGAAGAAGATGCTGCTGCACTAATTCAGGTCATGTGTTTGTCCTCTTCTCTGAATTTATGCTTGTCTTTCATTTCTTGAGCTCCAATGTGTAATCTGTACATATTGGTCTAATAAGGTTCAAAGTTGTTCTTAATTTCTCCCAAAGCTACTGCACTTCATGAGAATGTATTATGGAAGAATGATTACTTGCTAATTTAAGAATGAGTTTGTAGTGCTAGCTGCATGTGTATTGGTAATTGTTTTTATTCGCTATCTTGATGTTTGATGTTTCAGAATTTTTTGTGTAGAATGTTACAAGAAGTGCTCATATAGAAGATGTCATATTTGCTGCATAGCCTTAATTATCTTGTTATGTGTAACAACATTTTGTTAAGTACTTGGGACTTCCCAAGGTATACCCTAAAGAGTATAATGCCACACTTAAGGTATGGACATTCTCGAAGAGACTGCAGATTTCTATATTTGGTCGAGTTGAATCAATAGTTTGGTGTATGGAGTACAGAGCGACCCACCTTACTTGCCACCTTTAAACTGACTCAAGATATCTATATACTGGTGATGATATAGCCTTACCAGATAAATCCACAAGTTTTTCATGTTTCACTAACTGTTTCATTCTCATTAAACATTCTCTGCCATCTAAACTTTATTTCCATTTATATCCATCATTTCATATTTGGTTCTCAATAAAGAGTATTATGTCTACGAGTCAATATGAACAGATCAAAAACCTTGTCAGAGATATATGAAAGATAATAGTTGTTTGGGGGGACTGAATATAGTAGAATGGAATAGCTGTTTGATGCGTCTGTATTTTTCTGGGTTCATTTACTGATAGAGCTTTATGCTGATTAGCATTTGTTTTTTGCTGTCTAAACAGGAAAGTAAAACTGAGAAGCCAGTTGTAGCCTTTATAGCTGGTCTTACAGCACCACCAGGACGCCGAATGGGTCATGCTGGAGGTTTGTGCTATATCTCCTAAACTAATTTGAGATGACTTTTTTGGTTTAAAAATTTTGAACTGAAATTTACTGTATAAATACAATATAGTATATTAAAATAATCTAGTTATGATTTATGCTGTAGGATGCTATGCCTTGTTACTAAATCATGCTTATTCTTTGATACTTCACCCTTTTTTGACTTCACACATACTGAAAGTAACTTTTCCCTTGGAGCTTATTTTGCTATAAATCAATCACCTGTCTGAAGCCATTTGATTGATGATATTTTTCTTGCAAAATAGTAAACTTTAGTATCTTCTATATTTCATTTCTGTGTACCCACAATTATGTATGTATAGTTTCTTTTTTGAAGCAATTATTCTGCCAATCTTACATGGATCTGAGAATTCTGAGAAATCCAGAATTCTTTTCTGAAGTATATTTTCACTATTTATTGGCAATAAATAGTTGCACAGTAGGGCACTAGCTTGTTAATTTCATATGTTGGTATTAATTAAGATTTTTAATGCTTCACGCCAAAAACAATGGTCCGGGTGGAAATAAAGGTTTCTAATGTTAGTCAGTACCACCAGATCAACATGGTTTCAATGGCTATAGAGATACTCGTTGTTTGACCTCGCCCAATTCTGTTTTGCCGCCATCAGTTGAGATAAACTGCTTTATATAGGGTTCAAGAATGGATTATGTTTTTCCCGTCGCAAGCTAAACTGCCAATACTTTCATGCAGCTATCGTGTCAGGAGGGAAAGGTACTGCACAGGATAAAATCAAAATTCTACGAGAAGCAGGAGTAACAGTAGTTGAATCGCCAGCAAAGATTGGTGTGGCGATGCTTGAGGTATTCAAGCAGCGTGGTCTTGTTCATTAGATGGCACGCTTCTCATTGTGATTTGATGCGGTTCACATAAATGCATCATTTTCTCCCTTTCCTAACCGAAGCATTTAGTTTTTGGCCAAAGTCTTTAATGCAAGGTTTCTTCAATAATGAAGGAAATTCCAGATGTTTGTGTCGCTTTCATGAGTCTTTTTCCGCCATATGTTTGCTGATTATTAGTTGGGCTGCGGGCTCAATGCAATTGCAATGACAATACCACGTTGTGTTCTACTGAGGGTTGGCTATATGAATTTTATTCTCGTTAAACATTTTATAAAATTATGAATATCATACAACGAACTGCAACCCTTTACACCAATATTGGAACGTATAAATCCAACGAACATTAGCACCCTTTAAAAATAGTATGGGTTCACTCGACCTCAGCTCTGTAGAAAATATGGACGCTACTGACAATATTTAATTTTGACAACATTCGTGATAAATGATTGACTCAGGCCGCTACTGCAGAACATCAATAGCGGAATCCAAAATACAAGTTACAACCGTAGAAGATATATACAAAGTCCATTCCTTGGCCCGTACAAATTTTGTTAAAAGGTGCTAAATTTACTAGTCTTAGCAGCGCACTGCCAAATCCAGTCCCTCTACAACATTAAATAACAGAAACGTGGAGGAATGAGGGGAAAATAAGACAGGGAAAAAATTCCCTTGAAAATTATATGTGCTGCATTACAACCTTGTGTAACAAGGATTAAAACTTACAAAAACATTATACAAGATATTCATCTACCGAAATATAATCTTACTATCGACCTTTTGAGGATTCTGCAATCACGACCTCATCATCTAGCAAGCATCACTCCTGTCAGGAACCAACAATATGCCTCTACTCTTTTGCTTACAGAAAGTAGTCAGGAGTCCTGCGGGTTACATCAGGCTCTCCTCTCCTAGGTGCTGGTTCAAACTGCAAAACAGAATATTAACTCTATCAAAACATTGCCACAAACACATTTGCCAAAATAAAAATGGATTAAAACAAATATTGGGAGATTGTATGATTATGTTGTTTCTAAGTGACACACCTGAATAAATGTCTGCCCTTTACATTCATCAACTTCCATTATGGAAGCCATGTTTCCACATCGATAACAATAATTTGGTGCACTAAATATGGTAACCACCTTTTGTTCCTGTTGAAAAGAGTTATTATTAAAACTTACACTTCCAAATCTGACACGAGAAAAATGAAAAAAAAAAATTGATCACTGTAGAAACTTGCATGTCCCCAATTATATCCCTCCATAACCAATTGATGAGCTCTGGCTATTAATTTGAGATTGTTGGTATGGTTGAATTGCTCGGATATATCCTGAAAGATTCACAAAGAAGTGATGAAAGGTGATCCATGACAAACATAGAAAACTATAAAGAGAACAGAACATACTTGGCCGAAAGTGTAACCAGCACCACGTGGAGAAATACCCCAACCACATCTATCATCAGGATCAGACCACAAAAGATCACACATTGGCCCCTCATGAGGAACTTCTTGGACACGATCAAAGTTTCTTATGCTGTCAAGAGTTTCTATAGATGGAGATAATCCACCATGTAGACAGAAAATTTCTGATTCAACCTGAGAACAAAATTTTCAGTTTGATAGGATGTTATTCATTTCAGAATCATGATAAATAAAGATGACACTTCAACCAAAAAGTTCATCAATCACTATAAAATGGCAAAGAAACAGTTCTACTTGAAAAAAAAATGGACATTTTGAAATGTTAAATCTTCAAATTAATTGTTCCTAAATCTGCTAGCCAAAACCTTGGATGTTAATACGCATCACACTAAGAAAAAATCTAGCAGTTTCTCCCTGAATGAACTAGTTAGTTTTTTATTTTTTTACTTGAGGTATCCTTGCTTAGACATTTATTTAGCAAATACTATAGCAACTTGTCACAAGTAACAGAGTGATCAATCTAGTCAAAGGACATGCCCACTGAAAAAGGATGTGGATAATAGCATCACTTATGTCCAAGAAATATATTTTCTCAGAAAGCTCCTTATAGAGGATCTTAATCCTGTAAGTGAATAATAATCCATCCAACTTAGGACACCTACAGTGATTCTACTTCTACACTACCAAAAAAAAGTCAGCAATTAGAATAAAATACTACTTTATGACATTCAAGATAACCAAATAGGGTCTTAATTTTTCTAGCGAATATAAACTATGAAATGCAGACACGGACAAGTCGTCTTCATAGTACCACAAAACAGACAACTACTAAAATGTAAATCCAGTCAATGATATTAAAATGAACCAAACCATTTCAAGAATCTTGACCTTCAAATGAATAATAAGACAACTTGTTTACTGACAATTAAAGAGAATATCCAAACACCAAAATGATAAGCAAATAAAAAAAGAAGTAAAACCTGTATAATTAGCATCCAAAATACAACTAACCAAGGCTACTCACAGTTGCACAAATGGCTGTGCACAGAGAGAATCTTACTGTTGATTTAAAATCAGAAGCCAAACATCTAAGAGAAGCTAGAATTATTCATAATTATATCTGGTATATTGATATCATAGGCAAGGAATTGTAGAATATTCAGCAAGATTCTTCAAGAAATGGTAAGGAACACGAACCAATGCCGTCAATGGGAAATAATCAAAAAGATCAGTGAAGATCTTCCATACATTTGCATTGCCATATCTGGATCAGAAAATAAAATCCAATGATTGCCAAATAAGATCATAATTACTTAAATTTCAATGAAACAGAAACTCAATGTCATGTCATACTCGCTGATCCTGATTGCAAACCCAAACATTCAGAATGCAAAACACAAAGGCAGACCTGTGATAACCATAACTTGATACAACATATAACCACCATAAACATCTCTTCAATTCCAATATTACAAAATGGTCAAACCGCTCAATGCTATGTTGCTGAGGTGAGAGAGTTGAAACTTATAGAGAAAAACTTTAAAAACTAAGTTTCAACAAGAAAAATGGTTAAGGTTGATGCATGAAGAACTCTTTTAAGAGATACCTTTGGTCTATTATTTATCAAGAAAGAGATATTGATCAAGTCAAAAAAAAAATGGATTGATTCAAATAGGCAAGATATTCTAGTCTTTTGTAATCAATCTCCTTTTGCTAGAGAAAATGTAATAAGACTGGTATGGCCAGTCACCTTTAATTCAATATAGTTTGAATTAATATTAATGAAGCAAATATACAACAACAACAACCGAGCCTTATCCCACTATGTGGGGTCGGCTATATGGATCATTTTACGCCATTGAGCTCT